>LPNX010960408.1:113888-168826 GCA_001517045.1 Pseudotsuga menziesii | reverse complement strand
TTTCACCATGGAATCCCAATTATACACCATGGCTGCATCCACTTGGGAAAATATCTTATACTCTCTATGCAAGTATACATGAACTTGGCCATCATTAATCACGATAAACGTCTCACCAGACTAATATTTCATTACATATAGGGGATCCCAAGGAGCAAATGTCCCCGGCGAGATTAAAACCCGGGTGGGGAGTGCAACAACCAAATCTCCCAACCACCTCAGCTACGCCCAATGGACAATATATATATATATATATATGTGTGTGTGTGTGTGTGTGTGTGTGTGTGTGTTTTCAAAAATCATGCATTTAACCCTAAATTATTTTACCTGCACCAAACCACTTGTTAACTTTTTTCTAAAATTTACAATAACAAACCTTTCATTAAATGCAATTTTGACATATTAAATTATATTATTAATTTTAAATATAATTGAAAAGAAAACATAATTTCCTAGAATTTGTTTTTTTATTGCATGACAAAATTCAGAAGGCATACATGAGTTTTGAGGGATTCTATTTAATAAATGAGTAATAAATTGGATTTTCATCATCACTTTTGGCCAAAAAGCGTTATATATATTCATGGATTCACCCATATGAATAAACACATTTATATTGAAAAAAAGGATAGTGTACATGATTTTTTTTTATGATATATGAATTTAATATGAAAATTAGAGTAGGGAATAAAATACCCTCACAATGTTAAATTCATTGAGCTGGCAAATCTCAAATGACTTGGATCTTGGTTGGGTCCACGTACACCCCATGTTCATCCACGATGTACCTTAGATATTTAATTATCTACATGTCGAATGAGAATTTCAATAAATTGGTGTATAACATGTTTTGTTACAGGGCGATTAGGATTTGATGAATGTGTTGCAAGTGTTCTACCCAAGTTCCGTTGAAGATGAGGATGTTTTCCAAATATATGACCACAAAAGAGTTTGTGAATGACCACAATACATCATCCATCATCCCCATGGATGTTATTGAAGCCTTAGTCAATCCAAAAGGTATGATGAACCACTCAAAAATACCTAATTCTTTAGACATGAAGGTTGTCTTCCATACATTAGTTTGTTTAACTAAGACCTGGTGGTAGTCTAACTTTGTATCAATATTACTAAAAAACTTGGCACCTTTAAGTTGATCAAGAATATCATCAATCCATGACATTGGGTATTGATTCTTAATGGTGATTTTTTTCAAGGATATGTAATCAATCCATAGTTGTCACGTCCCATCCTTCTTCTACATCAACACAATTAGGCTCCCATAGGGTGAGGAGCTTCTTCAAATGTGTCCCTTTTGGTTGAGATATTGAATTTGGAATTTTATTTCCTCATTCTCTAGAAGAGAGCATCTATATATTGGGCCATAAGGTAAAGCATCAGTAGGAATCAAATCAATTGAATGTTTAACCTAGGAATGCAGAGGAACTCCTTTAGGTGAGGAAAAGACATCTCTATATTCCTCTACAATCGTGCTCACCTCCTTTTTTTGTGTAAAGATTATTTATGTTGAGGTTGTGGAAGTTGTATTCTATTCACCTTTTGACTGAAGCATGAAGAAGATAAATTTATTGATCTAAGAGATTACCTTATAACAATAATTTGTTGATATTAATGAAACTGTAGCACTCAAAATTATGATCTCGAGTACCCTATAGGGTTTTCCTCCCAAAGTAACAATAACACTTTAGGGTTTGAACTGATAAAAAACATGATGTTTCCGCATATTGGGTTGTCCTAAAATAACATCACAAACTTCAAGTGGAAAACATCACACATTACCTCATCTTTGAAGGGTTTGATGTAATAGGATAAACAAAAACACTGATTGGTGCAGATGTCTCATCCCTAAATAAACCAACTGATGGTGTATGGTTGGGGTCATGGAATTGTTAATAGCTTCAATCTATTAATGAAATCAGTCAAGATCAGTTTGTTTTGGCTATTTCTGTCAACGATGAAATGTAGCATAGTCCCATTCACCCACATCTGTGAATGGAAGAGGCAAACCCCTTCCTTTGGTTCCTCTAGCTCTTTTGATTGGAACTTTGTTGTTGCAATGGTGGCACTAATTTCCATGTCAATGATTTTCTTTACCTTATCTTTCTCTAAGTCAAATTTTGAGCTAGAGTCCAACTATGAAGCTTCATCTTGGTAAAAATTGATTATTACAAGTGGCATTCATTAATTTTGTGCCTTGTGGATTTTGACGAACTTGCACCACTTTCCAATGTCCTTCAAATTATTATTACCCTTCTTTACCTATGGCTTGGATTAATAGTTCTAAGATTGAATATCTTTACTTTGTCCTTTGATCTGTGAGTTAGGGCCACATTTGTCATACTTCTCTTGTAATTGACTTGTAGACCCAAGCTCATGCTTATTCTTCTGCTTGATTTTTGCTCGATTTTGATAGCATATCGATAAGCAGGGTCTAGTGAGGATATTTCTAGGAAATCCATCTATGCTTGGATGTACATGTGAAGGATATTACAATTCTTTGGGACCAAGTTTCTTTTGAAGTTTTTGATGCCCATCCTTGAGCACAAGGTATGGAATATATAGGTGAACTATGACACCATTTAGTCTGTCCCTTAATGCAAAGTTGTTCATCTCTTGTACCGGTCATCATAATTTCCAATAGGCTATAATTCTTCCTTAAGGTCATCAACGATATATTTCCAAGTGGGTTATGGCATGTATGTTGTAGATTCATCTCCGACATGTCTCTCCCAATTACCATCCCACCAAACCTTGACAAGGGGAAGGACTTAAGGAGTGTGAAAGTGATATTTTTGTGTCAGATATTTTTTTAAAAGAGTAAAACCTTCTAATAATTTTAACCATTTATCCTGATCATAAACATCTATTTGACCTTCAAATCAAGGAATGTCAAAGTTGACTTGTATCTCAAGGTAATTGTACCTCCAAAATTGTTGTTAGTTGAATGTGTATCCACCATTGTTAGAAGACGCCAAAGAGTTTGGGAGAAATTATCCATCATCTCATTCCTCTATATTGCAAGGAATTCCTTGATCAACAACTTAATACGATATCCTACTATGTCATATCTCTTTTTTTCTGTTATGTGAGCCTTCTTGGGCTAGTGAGAGTGGATTTGCGCAAGCTCATTTATTTTAAGACCCAACTCACGATACCTGAATCAAGTTAGGGACATGCACTAAGAAACAACAAATAACATATTTCTCTAACACCCAAATTCCATTAATGAATGAAATGGAAAAATACTATAAACTACAAAGCAATACTAACTAGATACAATGGTGGTAACTTATATTTGAAGAGAGATGTGTGGGTTATGATCATTCACAAGAAAACCATTATAAGAGGCATAAAATGAATTTTTAACATAAAGTGATAAATCCTAAGAGACAAAACCCCTAAAGGTACAAAATTCTAACCCTAGAAGATGAAATGGGAAAAAGGAATGCGGGCCTCAAGGAGTATACTCGATACATCAACTTCTTGGGGTTGCAACTTACACATACTAACTCTATCTGGGGCACATGATAGCTAGTTGAAAAGATCTCAAAGAGAAGAAAATTTTCGGTCAAGGATTAGAAAATCCTTTGGTAACACTAGGCCATCATAGGGCCGAAAAAACATTGTTTAGGGCCTAAAAAATGCCTAAGAATTTTAGGAACTAAAAATTTGTAGAAAAACTACCAAGATGGAAAATGGTTCTAAGTCAGTGGAATAGGTGGGTGGCCACTAGTATCCATCTGGATCACCAAGGATCCCTTTGGAATTATAGCATGAGAAAATCTTGGAAGTGGTGGGAGGTACCATTTGGAGATTTATTGTCTACGAAGGTGGGAGGTTTGAAAAAATGATAGAAGGATGGCTCATATTCCAAATGAATTGGATTTATAGGTAAGGTTACTGGCAGATATGGAGATATTGGAAATTTCGTTAGAATATTAACTATTGGAAACTCCCCATGTGATGTGGATTCTATCACGAGGTCAAGCATTTGAGGGAAATCCATTTGGAGGGAGGCCAGTTATCAAATAGTCCAAAAAATGATTTGAGTAAAAAAGTTTGTATTTAAGGAGAAAGCTTCAGTAGATGTGGAAAATTTAAGGATGAGAGGAAAGAAGCATGCTTTGTTTCTTTGAAGTTTGAAATCCATTTCCATTAATGCATGCTTATCATAGAATACATTTGGAATCCCCCATCCCAAGCTTGAATTCTCAAATAAAAGGTATGGATAACTCAATTCCCATTGTGTGTTTACTTGAATATAAATTCAATCTCTTGTCTCTTTCTAGCAAACGGGTGACATATAATCTTAAATAAAATAAATTTACAAGGGGAATTGTGCCCATAGATCACTCCTTATAAGGGATTACCATTGAGGTTTGGTGGATTTGTCACTAAATTTTTCACCGAAACATATAGAAAAATCCCATAAACCTACCTTGAAGTCATCCTATATTTTGAGATCTGAAAATGATAGGGAGGATGCTTTTGGGGGTTTGGAACTAGCCATGGATAAAAGGAAGCTTTTCTCTATTGGGAGATATTATGTATACATAGTAATTTCGTAGGCCAAACATGATATTAGATGTGGGGAACGATTTCCCATTGTTAGGGCCCTTAAATAGGGGAAATATAAAAAATAATTAATAAATGATTGTACTCTCTGTCAATGCTTGAGTTGTGGGGGTTCCCACAAATATCTAGCCCTCAAAATACTATTTTTTGTATATAGCCTAGACATATTTATGTTACATGAAACAATATGTTCTAGATATAAATCTTTAAACTCCATCTCTTTTATTTTAAAATATTAGAATTTTTGTACTTTAAATGTTGAAGTTTTCTTGAGTGGTTTAGTCACTAATTAAAATTAACTTTGATTTTGTTGCTTCGTCAATTTTGAACTTGGTTATTTTGGTGGATATGGTGTCAAAGGAGTTGGGGAAAGAGATTAGGTTGTTCAAATGTGTATGGGATCTATGGGGAAAGAAGACCTTTTTGGTACAATATGGAAAATCATGTTTACTGTGTGGTGGAAAATGAGATTATGAAATGGGATTTGAACATAACTCTTAATCATAGATTGTTTTTTGGAATGTTGTTATAATATGTCCTCTTGAAAATTACCTTGCTCACATTTTGGTACTTTTCAACTAGTAGATTTGGATCCTCTCAAAATCGTCCCAACTTGGAGAAATTCCAAAAATGGAAGATAGAGTATTGATAAAAGATTCAATAAGTTCATAATGGCTAAACCATTTTTTAATGGGAATTTGAAAATTAAATCTATGGTTGGAATAGGGGGAGATTTTGATCGTCTATCAATATTGCTCCACTTGTATACAGTGAATAAGAAGTCCCCAATACCTATTGAATTTAACCATGCTTTTTTGTTTGAAGAAGAGTTAAGGGAGCATGTGATT
Organism: Pseudotsuga menziesii; assembly: GCA_001517045.1. Classification (NCBI taxonomy): domain Eukaryota; kingdom Viridiplantae; phylum Streptophyta; class Pinopsida; order Pinales; family Pinaceae; genus Pseudotsuga; species Pseudotsuga menziesii. Next base: position 163,382 of record LPNX010960408.1, on the reverse strand, counting down.
AAAAATTTGCAACCTATGGATCCTTAATTAGGGTAATTTGCCATGAAACAATTTGCATACAACCTCAAACAAATAAAAAATGTAATGAAGGAATGAACTTCTATGTATGTTGCAAAATATCAAAAACACATGAAAGATGTGGAGGAAGGGATAAAAGGCTTTTTTGAAAACAAAAATAATAGAATATTTTCGGAGGAAGAATCCTATAACCTCAAATATCTACAGTCTAAAAATAATGATCTATTGGTTAAGAAGGCGATTGCTTGGAGGCTTAAACGAAAATCCATTTGGATAAAGGAATGAGATAATAATACAATTTGTTTCCAAAAATTTGCAACTCATAGAAAACATATTAATAATATATGCAATATCCTTTATTCAAATGGGCCCAAAATAAATACCTTTATAGATATTTTAAAGGATAAGCGACTTGTTTTTAAAACTTTCTTTCAAGATAGCCAAGATGCTAACATAGGAGAAATTATGAAAATCATAAGCTTGTTTCCTAATATTATAGTTGAAGGAGTGAATATGAATCTAGAAATTGAAATTACAAGGGAACAATGTTAAAATATAGAGCAAACAAGAACAAAGCGAAAATTGGTGGAAAAGGCTTGAGCCATTATCAAATTCATTATTCTCCATACAAATCAAAACATTATATAGTGCATGGGTTATAGTTACATCTAGATATAGATCTCATTGACAATTCATTATCGGATAGGTATGATAACTCATAATGTGATAAGAATAGCAACTCACATGAAAGGTGATATAGGACTTTATGATTGCATAGGGACTTATAATCTAACATTCCCCCCATCAATCACAAATATGAATATTATACCAGTTTAGTAACAAGAATTGGTATCATCTTTGATTTGAAACTTCTAAAATGAGTTTCGATGAAGATAAGCCTAAAAAACTACCAATTTGGATGTTGAAACTTGAATGAGATCTTAAATTCTAGAGGTGAATAGTTTCCATGTCTAAACATTCCCTGATTAGGATAGAAGAAGCTAACATCTTCTACTAATTTTGGACAAATAGGATCACCATTTTTCTATCAGTGAACAAGTATCATCATTGAGTGTGCTTTGAATTTGGACATAATTAAATGTTGAACATGCCATGAAGAGTTGAGTATTTGGTTGAGGAGACTAGTTTACATGCAGGAATTCCCAAATATTGATTTGATGATTTGAAGAGGATCTTAGATGCCATGTTTAACTTCCTTTATTTGACTTGTATATAGTTTATGACCAATTGTTTGATTGAGTCAATAGGAATTTGAATCTTGAATCTTGACTATCATATTTGATGCTCCCCCATGTTAGGTACAAGGTTAGAAGAATAATTGGACTATCATATTGGATACCGAAGATCACAATACAATTTTTTCTACAAGTATTCCAATTACCAAAAAAAGTCATAAATCGATTTGGGACTTATTAGATGATCATGGTAATCATAAGGTTGGTTTCAGGATTTGCAAGAGTTGGGGATCAACCATTTTCCATCTTTACTCAAAGAACAACCTAATACAAATGTGCATGATATGTTGAAAGTAATACAATTTTTCCTTTGTATGCTCAATGAAGAAGATAATGAGTATATTTTACAGCCTATCACCATTGAATAATTGCGGATGGTGATGTTAACTTTCCTAAAATAAAGGATAGTGGGCCCAGATGGTTAGCCCAAATAATTTTTTTTGACTTCTATGATCTTATTTATGTTGACCTTATCCATATGGTAGAACAAGTGCATTTATAAGGAAGAATCCCTCAAGGGTTTAATTTTACATTCTTGACTCTTATCCCAAAGAAGGATCACCAATTGTATTTTGATGACTTTCGATCAATTGCATATATAAGATCTTGTTGAAGGTTATTTCTAGGAGAATTAAAAATCTGCTCTCAAAATATATTTTTCCATATAAATTTGGATTTTTTTAGGGAAAGTTAATCCATGAGGCAATTGGATTGGCCCATGAGACACTTTATTCGATCAAGATATCCTCTACACCAAATTTTGTACTAAAACTCAAGCTACCTCTTGAAGGAGTATGATTGAACACCGTGGCTTTACTTGAGATTCTTGTTACTACATGCGAGGTTGTGAAATTGATAGTGTGATGTGTATCTTCTCCTTTTCATGCAGTACTTAGGAATGGATCCGCCACTACATTTTTTACTGCTTCTCGAGGACTAAGACAAGGTGACCCTTTATCACCATATTTATTTCTCTTTATTATTGAATATTTGACTTGAGTAATATATAATGGCAAGAGATAGGGGGAGATAAAAGGTGTAAAGGTTGTTGGATCGATATCCATGACACATCTATTATTCTTGGATGATATGTTACCCTTTGTTCGGGGAACACTACAGGGTGGATGGGTTCTAAAGAAAATTTGAAACTTATTCTCCTCAGCTACAGGGATGATTGTTAATCTAGAAAATTCTATGATGTTTACTATTAAACTCCTAGAAGACATTAAGGATCATTTGCATACAATTTTTAACATTCTAAGGTAGGACTAGAGAGGAGGGATAAACTATATAGATTTTATCTTAAAACCCAACAAGTACACAAAAGTGGGATAGCGATGGTTAATTGCAAAAATTGAAGGTAGAGTTAACCATTGGTGTAATAGACGAATAACATGAGATATTAGAAGACTTATTCTCATTAAGTCTATAATCCAGGTGATGTCAGTCTTTTGGTTCACTCTAACTTTAATTCCAAAAGGAACTATTGAAAAAATCATAAAGATATGCACTATCTACCTTTGGAAAGGAAGTATAGATTATAAAGGATGTCATTGGGTTTGTTGGTATATGATCACTCATCTAAAGAAGTATAGTGGTTGGGGTGTAAAGAAAATTCCACAATTTTGGCAGAGCCATTACAACAAAAACTCTATGGTCCATGGCATTTCATCACAAAAGATGGTCTTTGGTACAAGATATTGTTTCACAAATATATAGCTCCTAGTAGTATGCCTGACTAGATCAGGAACCCAAGAAAATATGTGATTAATGCCTCAATCCATTGGAAGGATTTTTCATCGGCTTTTTTATTTATAGGTGATAATATTTCATGGAAGATTGGCGATGGCTCATAGGTAAGATTAGGTGTAGATCCCATCCTTGGATGTAATGAATCCTTTTTTCTTTCCTAGGAAGTTGTTAATCATTTGAAATGGAGGGGCATGTTCACTTTAAATAAAATAAACGATGCAGATAGTTCATCCATATGGAGGAAATAATGACTTGCGTCCCAGGAGATTGGACTAGAAGATAATCATGCACAAGAATGGGAGTCTTTTACTGCAAAACTTTGAAGGGAACATATAATATTAACTGAGGCAGTGAGTGGGTTAGCATGGAGATGGAAAGGTGAAGGGAGTGAATATACTATGTCTAAGGGATATGAAACAACCCTAAATCCTTTATGAATGACTTCATACTAGTGGTGGAAAAATATATGGAAATTTTGTGCAAATTCAAAATGCATTTTATTAGTGTGGATGAGTATTCATAATTTTATTCCTATTTGGGACATAATATTGAAGAGTGGCATGGAGGGGTTGGGGTGGTGCACTCTCTATCATGGTAATGAAGAAATAAAGGTCCATTTATTTGTATCTTGTTCTTTGATTGTCCAAGTCTTTGAAAGAGGCCAACTATTCACTTAGAATAAATCATATGTGGGATAAAACATATTTTCTTGGTAATATTAAGGTGTGTATGAGTAGATAAGACCTCAGGGACATCAAATTCATGCCATTTTTGATGGCATGAAGGATTTGGATGTCTTGAAATGAGAGAATATTTGAGGATAAGTTATTCCAAATATTCCAAGTGGAAACTTAGGTGGTGTCGATGTTATCCTTCTTTAATTCTATCCCATCGGTTCCCATGTTTAAAAACCATCAACTGCTGATTATTAATAAAAACTATCCCAGAGGTTTTTTTATGGCATCAGTCATAGTAATGGGACCATATGTGGCAGGGGTACGTTCTCTTTGTTATACATGTTCATTATTATGTTGGGAAATATTTTCTAAGATCGAGAACAAATAATTACAATGAGCTAAAACCCCTCTTTATCCTATTGAAATATGTTATAAAAAGAGGCAACACAAAGATTCAAATATATGCAGATTTAAAACTAATAATCAAGTGTATGGAGGGTCAATGTTAGGTACAAGAATCTAGGACTTATACTTTGCTTATACATATTAAATATATTTTAAGAACTATAGAAAATCCTTCTTTATCCCACATATATTGACAATATAATGCATTTGTAGATTTTCTATTCAAGGCAAGTTTAGAAGGAGATATTCATCAATTGAGGGAGGAAGAATATAAATATGGGATACTTATTGCATTTTCCATTTCATCTATTTTTGAAGTATAAATAGTTGATAAACTGAGAAGTATTTTTTATTTGTATCACTTTAAATTGTTAAGAGGCTCATGGAATAGTTTTAAAATGTATGTTTGATAAGTATATCTCTAAACAAGGTATAGAAGAGCACTAAGGGACTGACATGAGACTATTTGATGAAATATTTTCATTGTTGGAAAAGTTCAACTAGATTGACTCTATGTAATATCTTTTACGGACTGTATTTACTTTTCCTCTTGGAAATATATATAAAGAATTTATGTAGTTGAAATGATAAATCATGAATAATTTAATATCTATGTATGAAAATAAAGTGATTACTAAATTACTCAAACAAACTACAACAACAATAAAAAGTGCAATCCCTATCTTGGGGAGGGGGGCCTCCTCCTCCGAATAGGCACAGGAAAATATTGCAACGATCTACATGACGATTACACTAACATATACAGTAGAAGATCTGACTATACTATAATTAATATAGATGATAAGAAAAATTACAATGATTCCCCAACTCACACTCGGCCCCTTTCGAAAGGAACAAGAGATTTATTTATACAAAATATAAAGCATTAATGTATGTCATATGATCTAGCTACGAATTGAGTCATTCCAACTAACAACTAAAAATTACAATAAACATAAAACAAATATAATCCATTTAACTAAAACAAAGAAAATCATGCTACATGGATCTCACATGATACTAGACTTATCTATTCAATCCAATCTTATACAATTCCATTTCCAGCATGGGAATAATCATTTTCGCTTAATTATAGATGAAGTAGATATGTAAAAAATAGTTGTTACAACTCATAGCATATTGTGAGATTCATTCCACATCAACCATTCGGTCTGCATCCTCCACAATGAACACTTGGTTTTGTAGCTTTTGCAACATGTACTTGTTCATTAGCTTTCACAACTTCTACATCTTTCCATAACATGTTTCACAATTTTTTTTCTTTCTACAACATGTTTCACAACATTTCAAATTTTTTGCAACATCCCACAACTTGTTCCACATGATTCTGCAATTTTTGCTTGTCCTGCAACTTCTTTTGATTGAATCCTATAACCATTCTCATAGGTAATCTGAAGGCATAGAATTATTTCATTATTCATCCAAAAATGCAAGAAATACAACTAGGAATACCTAATGTCAATACTGATCCTTATTCCATCAAGTAAATTTCTCATTTAGGTAAAGGATGGAAAAGACGAGGTAAAATTTGGTAAAAGGAATGGGAAGATAGTGACATTTCCTGGACCCAACATCTTCCCCGCATTGGAGGAATTGCATGTCCCTGCGCATCAGAATTACCCCACTAGATTTGAGCCTATAGATGTAGTAGGTGGGCTATGAGAACAATTTTTTCTCTTGTTGTGAATTAAGTGTCTCTGTTCATCGGCCTCATAATAACATCATTTAGAAGTTATAATAGCCCAAAAATATGACTCATTGATCGAGTCTTCTTGTTTCCATAAAATTGGAAAATTAAATTTTAAATTGATCCAACGAATGTTGTGAGCCTTCAAACAAAGAATATATCTTGGTAATCATTCAAAGGTAGTAATAAACTACGGGAAAAAATAGGTTGTTTAATCCTTTTCTCATGCTACAAGGATTATTGTCGTCTCTACATGCATAATGCAATTTCCATCCTATTTCTGGCTATCCAGTTCTCACAAGATACAATGGTTGAATTCTAAAATCCTATAAAAGAAGAGGCAAATTTTGGGTTTTACAACATCTTTATTTTATGTGTATCCGGCTCAAAAGGTGTAGGATCACCATGCACCTACAAATATTTAGTCTTCTCCGTCTACTCAAGAAAGGATAATTCCTTAGTCCAAGTCATCTAATTTCTCATTTATAAGGCAAATTCCCTAAGTTTAACATCCCCCACATATGGGTTTTGATCCCAGTTAGTCAATTCACTCAATATTAAATTATGTTGGTATAGTTCACAAAATAAATTTATATCCTCTTCATTATATGCAAAATACAAAAGTAAGAATGGATCTGTATTATTGATGAAACCTAAGTTCAATTCCCAATGGCTAAAGCTCTCATTTGGAGCGAAATCATTTTCCCTTTTAAATATACATAGAAAGGGATGAAATATTCTCTCATGACATGGACTAAGTGACACAAGTAATGCATGTGTTGCTTAGGTTGTTGGATCTCACTATTTAGCTTACCAATTTCCAATTGATCTTCTTGAATACCCATTTGAATCCTATAACATTTTTATTTTCTGGTCTAAGGATTAGTTCCCCACGTAAAATATCATTCTCCTAGAGATCCCTCCTTTATATATGGTCCAAAAAAATCCATATGAACTAATTGAAGTGGTTTTCTTGTTTATGTATGAATTTTTGCTTTAAAATGAATACGAGTTAGTTTTCCCATTTGATAAGGTTTACAGATAGAGTTATGTGGATTTGGTATTTTGGAATATCTTTAACTGAATCCCTTTTATTGAGTTTGATAAGATGGTCAAAGTTCAAGTGTCCTAGCATTCTATCCCATATCCAGCTCTCAGCATATTTTCTCAAATGACAATCCTCTTTATCTTCTTTCAACATATATACATTATTGTTTGTTCTTATTACCTTTTCCACAATATTTCTTGTGCTTGTTGATTTTATTTTATAGTCCTTAGTGGTGAAAGTCACTTCACATCCTCTGTCACAAATTTGAATGACACTCAAAAGGTTGTGTTTCAGTCCATCAACAAATAATACATCTTGTGCTTTGTCCCGATCATTACTCAAACTAACTAATCCTTTTCATTTGATTCTTCATGGAGCATTATTTCCAAATGTTACACTTCCAAACTTGGATTCACTTAGAGACAAAAATTTATTTTTGCCACCAGTAATGTGTTTGGAAAATCCACTATCGATATACCATGTATCTTTTTTTTAGCAGAAAGCACTAATCCACACTTACTATTCTCTTTCTTCTTCCATACTTTGACATTTTTAAATGTCTGATTCTTTTGTGATTCTGATTTGTAATGTTGCAATCTACAATGTGATGCTTTGTGTGCAAAATTATGACAAATATAACATTATGGCTCATTGTACATAATGACAAAGGGATTGGTATGTTTATCATAAGTTCTCTTTTCATTTGAAGATTGATATATTCGTGGTGTTATAGTTAGTTATTCTTTTGTGCTCTCATTTTCATGTTCTTACAACTAAATTTACAATTTTCAGCTTTATGAATGAAATCTGAACAACAAAAACAATATCCATAGAAAAGATTTTGATTCCTGAAAACTGGTTATCTTTGTAAAAATGGTCTTCTAAAATGTTGATGGCTTTGAACATAATCTGATTGGTATCTTCTATCTTCATTCTTGATTTTGTTATTAGATTCCTCTTCACATTTACTTGGATGTTGAGAATGATTATCTTCTTTTGCATATTTTTTGATGTTACAACTTACAGGACTGTTATCACTGTTATTTGTGTTGGATTTGATGAAAATTATAGGATTTGTGTTTTCATACTTACTTTTGCATGAACTCCCTTCATAACCTAAACCAATTTTCAAGAAAATTGATATTTGGTTTTTCAATATGTTATTCAACTCCTTTAATGCTTTAACACGTGTCATATTTTGATGATATAGAGCTTGAAATTTCTCAAGCTCTTTTCTGACAGAAACTACTTCTTTTAAATCCTCACATTCATTTTTCTTTTCAACCAACTATTGTTTGAGAGTATCCTCCATTTTCTTTGTTTCTTCTAACTCAACCTTTAAAAGAGAAAGAGCCTCATTAGGTTCATTTTGACCTTTCTCATATTTAATCAACAATTCTTTTTGTTTCCTTTTCTTCTGTCTAAGTCTAAGTCTATCAAATTTTCCAAAGCACTGACGAGCTCACCTTCCAATTCTACTTCATCCTCTTCTTCACTCATCTCAGTTCCTGTATTTTTTCCATCTAGATCTTCTAGATAAATGAGTATGAATTCACTTGACTTATCTTCATTATAATACTTACTGTCTACATCTTTTGAAGAACTACTATTATCATTTATACACAAGCTTTTCTTCTTAGATCTATTTTCTTTATTGAACTTCTTGCATTTGGGATTCTCTTGATTATCTAGTTCATGGTCCTTCCTTTTCTATGGACACTTGGATGCAAAATAACCAACTTTACCACAGTTAAAGCAATTGAAGGACTGGTTACCATTGTGTTTGCATGTCCCTTTGATCAATTTTCTAACAAATTTTGCTTGAATTTCATCTGCATCATAATCAAAGTTTTTATCTACCTTGAAAGTTGTTTCTCTTGTAGTGGGTTTTTCTTTAGAAATTTTCATTTCATAGATTGCTAGAGTTCTAAGGAGCTGGTCTACGGTAAATTTTTTAAGATCATATAAATCCTCTATAGATGAAACTTCAAGATTGAATTTGTCAGGAAGCGATCTTAATATTTTTTGAACCAAGAATGTATCATCTATAGTTTCACAAAGACCTTTCATACTATTGACAAGTTCTTAACCCTTAAGAAATACATTCTTACACTTTCATCGTCATTCAACTTTAATTGCTCAAATTGAAATCTGTGAGCCTAAAGTTTAACATTTTTCACTTTTTCCTCACCTTCATAATTGTTTATCAACTTGTCCAACATTTATTTGGAAGATGTGTAATGCATGACCTTCGAAAATTCAGCTTCTACAAGTCCACTAAGAGTAGTTTTCATTGCCTTTGCATTAAAAGTAAACTCCAACTTGTCATGTTTGGTGGCTAATACAATTGGTTTCACATATCCAATTTCAACAACATCCCAAACATATGCACCTAAGGACATTAGATAAGTCCTCATCCTTATTTTCCAAAAAGCAAAATTTGTTCCATCAAACAAAGGAGCCACTATTGGTCGAATTTCCTTCTTGACTAGCCATGTTTAAGATTATGCATATACCTATTAGTGTTTAAACTGATTTAATTAAGGCACCTAGGATTGCTACCAATTGTTGAGGTCAATCATAGAAACTGGGGGGGGGGGGTGAATCAGTTTCTCTCAAGTTTAAACAATTAAAAAATTTATGCAATTATGTTCAATTAATGATGATGAACTAACTTGACAATGGCTAACAAAAATGAAAATATATAACACCAATTACAGACACAAGAATCATAGAAACTCATATTTTACGAGGAAGCCCATAAAGGAAGAAAACCTCTTCTTCTTAGGATGTCAAATAAGCTTCAACTTTTGTACATCACAAATATTGAGGACCAACTCAATCAATTTTCTAGAATCTACTAGATGAAAGCACCAACTTCCAGTACACAAGCACCAACTTTCACAATGAATACTTCAGTCTTCCCGAGCACCACCCTACCAGCCTGCAGTGCAGGTATCAACCTATCAAATACGACATGTTAACCAGAACTCTGTCAATCTGTAATCATACATCATACCTGCCATTAAAAAAATTCCGTTCCCAGCCTGCAGTGCAGGTATCAACCTATCAAATACGACATGTTAACCAGAACTCTGTCAATCTGTAATCATACATCATCCCTGCCATTAAAAAAATTCCGTTCCTCTATAAAATGGCATTTAACTTCATCCACCATAGAATTTACACAGTAATCCATTTACCAAGACCAACAATGATTAATTTATATGTTAGGATTATTGTAATCCTCCCTTGCCCACCATAGTCTAAATGTCACTTTCCTAGCTTAGGATATCATTATCATATTCATTAGTGCATGGAGATGTCTTCTGGGGCCCACTAGGAACCTAATTCACCCTCATGCAACTAGAAGCTTCAGAGACCAATCCCTATATTTTAGGAGCACACACTAAGTCATGGGAGTCCCACCATCAGTTCACCCTAGTCAATGTTGGGTATGCTCCAATGGGCCACATTCAATTCACTTTTAGTTAGCCTAGCACCTCTTTTGCACGATTTAAGAAGATGGGCACCTTTTCTAACCTACTTTGGTCAGTTAACCGATTGTGAGGTGTTTCAGTTGTCTGGAGTTGCACTAGTGAGTCTTCAGTGGTGATAATTCCACAGTTAGTCAAGTCTGAATTCAGTTCAAGTCATTGAATTCAGATCACTCTTAGAGAATTTAAATTCTATCTATTGTATCATGAATGTATTTCGTACAGATTAATGATTATTCAATTATGGTAATGTTGTCAAATTTTTACCTCTTGTCTGAATAATTTCACCATGATTGTTTGGCGATTCTAACATTGAAATTATTCCTCATCCATTCTTCTTTCACTGTGAGGTTCAATCCAACTTGATGATCTTGTGGATCTGCTAATCTTACATGGTATCAAAGCTCTATAGAGCTGATATACTTTCGAATTGAGAATTTTATGCAAGTAATTTCAAGAATTCCGAAGAATTGTGTTGCTCCTAAAGCTGTAAAATGGAGAATTGAACAGCTTGACACCGAGGATACTTGCACCTTTCAATTACCTTTATTGGAGGGGAGATATTCAAATTGTGCTGGGAAACAAGGGTCTGTATAGGGTCACAATGGGTAAGGAGGTCGAACCCCAACAACCTTTAGAGAAATCTAAGTACTTGAACAAATTGGATGAAGCCTTTGGTTTCATGTGCATTCATATCTCTAGGGAGTTATTGTTCCACCTTGATGGATTAAAAACATGAATGGAAGTATGGAAGAAGCTCGAATCAATGTTTGGAAAGTAGGATGAGTTGAGTAGGCGCAATTTGAAGAATGAGTTGATTTCTCTTCAACCCAACAATTTCAAAACCATCCAATAGTTCTTCTCCAAATTCAAGTCTTTGGTCATGCAGTGAAAGCAATGTGGAATTGACAAGAAGGATGAGCATCTGGTGCTCTGAATTCTTGTCACACCTAAAAAATGTCACCTTACCTAATTCCCTAAATTTCATAGGCCAAAACCACTTTTGGAGGAGTTTTGCCTTGCTAGATGACCAATACTGGCAGCTCTGATGCACCTTGTCTGTTGACATAGAGTGTCAGACAAGGATGATTCCATTTTCCTATTGAAAGGAGGCATCACTGACACTTGTTTTAATTGGACAGAAAGTGTCGACCACTCATGATTCCTATTGCTAGTAGGAAAAAAGCGTCAGCACTCCCAAAAAGGAAAAAAATAGAACTTTTGAGAACCTTCCAGAAGAAACTCCTCATGGAGTCTTATCCCAACTAATAATATTAGGTGGCACTCGTAGCCCTAACTTCTAGGAATCATCCCTCACCTTACTCCCAAAGGATCTCAACTAATTTTATCTCCATTGGCCTATATAAACAACCTCTCCCTCATGGATGAGGGAGGACCAAAGAAAGCACCTTTATGCTATTGGAATCATTCTAGGCATGAGAGGAAAAGAGTGTGGTCTTGTGAGTGAGAGGTTGTAGAGCTTTTGAATGTGATTCAAGAGCTTGTGACAACAAGGGTTCAACATCAAGGATTTGGATGCAGTTTTCTTCTCTATCTCTATAAATACAAATGTACTTTCCTTTCCCATAAATATTTTGTGATTGATGTGAGTTATTTATTTCGTTTCTCCTTAATAATTAGCATAGGTTGTTAAGTTATCTTGTTTCTTTCACTTCCGTATCTTTTCCTTTACATCCTTTTGTAGGTACAACTAATCACAAGAGCATCAAGAAGGAAAGGATAATCTCCATTGAGAGGTAAGAAAGATTTCCATTCAAGTGATTTGACAATATAGGGAAAGGTTACATTGTTGTGTGTGTGTTTTGTTCTATATCTGCCTCATTTAGACTAGGGAAACAATATTTGTTTACATTGATTGAGAATTTTCGATAACAAATTTGGCTAGTCCACTAGGGATCGATTAGATATTATGAATTTTTGTTTTGATTTTGATTACAAACTCTCAAAAAATTCCTTTTTCTCATTTAAGGTTTAAGGTGTGAAATTAATATTATATCAATTCTAATTTTCCTCTTTAGGTTAGTATCCACCCTCAGAAAATTCCAGTTCATTCAGTAATTATTTATTTTAAAGGTGTTTTTTTATTTATTCTTTGGATCCACCAATGCACCTGGGTCATTCTAACAGAGCGATGACCCTTCTATGATAGCTTCTATGTGTTTTGACATAGCACCACTAAAACCTCTTTCCTAGAGACAAAAAGCACTACCGACGCCTTTCCACAGTGAGCAAAGCGCACCAGCCTCTTGGGGACGCCCTGATTTAGACGTGTGTTGAGGTAGGTACTTCATAACTCTTAAAGGCTCTTTTTGAAAAAAATTGATTTTTGATTTGGGTTTGTGAGTCTATTGCATTGGTTGTTGTCAGATCTGTCAGTATATGTTCAATCTGAGTACATTTTCGAGACATATCTTGAAAATTTGTCTTAATAAAGGATTCATAATTTAGTGATTTTGTGTCTTTTAAGTTTAGTTTTAGGTGTCATCGTTTGCATTCAGATATCTGATAAGTCTTTCAGATCCACAAAAAGAGAATTTTCTAGTTTTCTTATGCCTTTATAGAGTTCTTCCTTTTGCATTTCTATTTAAATATATCAAAAAAGAAAAAAAAGTTATGTCCGTTACTTTTGGTTTTGGTTAGTTGTTTGAATCTGATTGATATAGTAAACTGATAATTATTTTTTCTTTTTTCAAGTTTGATTTTGGAGATCATAGACATGAACGCATTATTGAAATTCCTCTTTTTATGTTTTTAGATATCTCATTCGGTTAAGCATTAGTAGGTTTTGTGTGTTTGGAAATTTTTGAAGCTTGAAGGATGAATTGTAAAAGTTGCATGGTGTTTTCATTGATTGTTTGAAAGGAAATATCTCTTCTTTACTCTAGATAGATTTTATCGAAAAGAGAATTGGATTTCATTTAGAACATTATTCTTGTAGTTACTACACACTCCATAAAATTTCATTAACTGTCAAAAGATAAAATTGAACGGTATCTTAGGTTAAAATATTTAGAAATTTGAGTGATAAGTTAGAAGACACGTTTCGTCATTTATGAACATAAGAGATGTCGTTTCTTGCCTACACTGCATCCCGTGGACTGTGTGGTTCTTCCACGTACCAATAGGTATATCAAATGGATTTTCACGTACCCTTGAGGTATATCGAAAGGTTCTTCACATACTCGATGGTATATTGAAAGGCCCCTTTCGAACAGTTGTGCATTAGACAATGCTAACATGGATTTGAGCTCCCACATACCTTGAGTATATCGGGAGACCCTTCTTTGAACATATGAACAAGTGATAAAATCCATTTGTCCGTCTTGTTTGAGCAATACACTGATAACAATACTTGGGGAGCTACTACACACATATCGTCTAGGTAGTCAGGTATTTAGGAAAGGGTACGGTCCCAATCCTCTTTGTCACATTTAACTGTTGGACCCTGTGGTATATCATGAGTTGTGACAACTTGACACTCCTGGTGAGGATATCGATTTTCAACCCCTCTTATCACCAAAGTTTTCTTGTAGCCTTACTTGTGTAGGAATTTTGTGTGTGATCTTTTTGATTAAAATACCCTTAGAGTAAATTTTTTAGCCAAAATTCAGGTCAATCCACCTATGAGTAGATATCACAAGATGTAGGGTTTACCACTTGAACACCCTCCAACTGTGGAAGGAAGAGAAGGGGAAACCATGGACCAACTTGTTACGAATGATCCACACATAGAAGGAATTATGGTTACTGGATCCGGGGAAGAGTATTCTTCTTTCGAAAATCCATCTACCCCTACTCCAGTAGTGGTTTAACAACCTTCTTTGCATGACTCAACCTTTCACTTTCCAGTGGAAGGGTATTCTGGTTCATGAGATTGGATATTTTCTCAACCTTCAGATGACCTCGAAGCATCAAAATTTGGTCAAACTGCTCCATTTTGGGAGACTTCCTTAGGACAAACCATTTATGAATATGGTGCTACTGATTTTTCATATCTCACCTCCCCACCAGACATAAGATTACTTTCAAATGATGATTTTTTTAGATCCATCCATGATATTGTGTCTCTCTTATGTGCACTTAGGAAAAGTGTAAGAAGACAGAGTTGATCTCCCTTACCTATCCCTTCGAAAATATCCAATCCTGAATACCATGCTCCTATTCGGTCTCATGTTGCTATTGTTTCAGGAATACTGATTCAAAATGTGGTTTCTTATGATCCAAGTCAACCTTCTATTCGAACCTTATCCTTTCAAAATCTCCCACCCATTTCAAGTTCTCCTTTAAATTCGATGACTAGGGGGAAATCCCTAGCCCAAGTTGTTTCAACAACCGAGAGAACTGCTTCAAATGTTGGGAATAATTTCTCTTTAGGGCAGCCAGTAGTTAGTGGACATTCCACAACTGGAAATATGGTTATCCCTTCTCCCATCACATGACAACCAACATGGGTACAACCTATGTTTAGTCAATCTGCATGGGATTATGCTTATCCAGGAAACCAACCTAGAATGGTAAACCAAAATTATCAACCAATTGCTTCAGGAAATGTTTATCTTGGGATCCCTTATCCTGGAAATATGGATACCCCATGGGGGAAACCTAATTGGATGAATGTCCCCACACCAGGAGGACCTTGTGGATCACCTAGTGTATTATTGGGAGAACCACCTTGGGGACCACCTGTTGGACCACCTGGAGGTCTCCCATCTAGAGGTCTACCCCCTGGAGGACCACCGGGAGGATCATATGGAAACCAACCACCATATAACCAATCAGTTATAGGAGGATCATCATCATCTATTTATCAATCAACTTATGGTCCTATTAGTACAAAAATGCCTTATCAATACTACCTGTATCCTTAACCAAATCAACAATTGCCATTTCTGGATACACTTTATCTTCCAGATTTGTCATGATTAATTAATAATCCTATTCACCATGATCCTTCATGGACAACCATTCCTGTAAATTTACCTTCAGATATACCAAAATTTGACGGTAAACTAGGTGAAAATCCTAAAAACCACGTGATGATTTATCATCTATGGTGCTCATCTAATTCTCTCATGGATAATTATATTCGTTTGATACTTTTTCAGAGGACTCTCACAGGAACAACCGCTAAATGGTATATAGAGTTGCCTCAAAATTCCTTTTGGGATTTAAACACTCTAGCAATGTATTTTTTGACACATTTTCAATTACCGATTAGATACGAAACGGGTACAGATATTTTGACATCGCTTCCGCATACCACTTCCACCCATATATAAGATCATATGCATGAGTGAAGATGACAATGTAGGTTTATTAAGGCTCACGTTACTGATCAATTACTTACTTATTGGTTTACTAAGTCATTACTTCCACCCATTTCCAGAGTTGTTTCCATGGGAGGTGTTGTTATCAAAGAGCAATCCATTAGCTATGCTCAGCACCTAGAATTGGTTTATTCCTAATCAGGAACTTTGTACGATTTGATTCTGAATGCTCCTTGTCCTACTTCAAATCCTTCAAGTACTTCGATGGAACCACCTTTCGATGCAATACTTGGTTCTGTCCAAACACAATCTGTGGCTAAATCCATGAAAAAACAAAACCAAACTGCTTCACCCGCTAGTCATACTATTACCAATCCCAAGACTACTTTTGCTACTGTTGTTTCTGTTAGCACTATATTTGAAATTGTGGATTGTTTAATTGAATGGTTTGGAAATGATCATATTTGAAAATTTTGTGGAAGTACCCTTTAGATTAATGGGTTAGCATGATATTTCATCATGGGTTGTTGGATGAAGAAAGGGATTTGATCTATGGTGGTGGATCATTATGTTGTTTTAAACATGGGGGGGTTGGGGGGGGAATTGAAATGTTTTCATCAGTGGAATGGAGGTAAAAGGATTCAAATATCGACGACTCATATTAAAGACGATGTAGATCAGTGGTGGAAAGGAATTCCACCGATCGGAGATGCAAAGAATAAACTAAGTTTTCGGATTTGTGGAATCCGTAAAAAAAGGTACAACTTTAAAGGGTTGAGATTGATACAAGGTAAGATCAACGGCATTGGAGCATTCCGCAGATTGAACATGCTCGGACAAAAGAAGTTTTCCGATTTGTGGAATTGGTTAACTGGATTAGAAATATCGAATAGACAAGATGTGAGCAGAGATAGATCCATGGTCGGAAATAATTCTGTAGATTGAACTAGCACGGAGAAATTCAAATTTGAAATCTACGGAAAGTGGGAGGGGCCATGTTGATCAACGGTTACGATAGTGGTCAGTTTTTTATCGATAGATAAGGTGCATTATGCAAATGGAAGTTTCTCGTTTGATCAGGTTTGAAATGATTAGAGGAATGTTAAATTTTTCACAATTGGACGGTTATGATAAAGGAAGATTGCAGATCAATGGTTGATATTGATTCCACCGAATCAAGTTGTGCAGGGTGATAATGTTGAGTCTTGGTATTGAGATCTTGTGCATGAACGACCTAGATTTCAAAGAAAAACAAATCTATGGTATATATTACGAGAGATGCGCAATGGTTATGAAACATAAAAAAAAATATAAAAACATCTACGTGGATTTTAGAGGCTTGTTTTTCCTGAGCATTGGAAATTGATGATAACCCTAACTCTCTGCAAAGTGCCAATGTGGACGAGTCAGAACACTGTTCTAGTTAACAAGGTAGGAATCTTGAAACTTTCCAAGTACTTTAGAAAGTGGATGAAATAGAAGTGGTAGAAGTGGCAGATAGTGAAGAGTTAGAGGTTTCCTGTCAGAAGGTTGAGAAAAGCTTCGAAGACAAAAATGTTGAAGTTTCTGATACCATTTTACTAAATGAAACAATTGAGACGGCTAAAAATAAATTGAAAATTCTTAAGGACCAGGCTAGTGACACCCATGGTGTTTTTAGGTCTTTATTTTATTTTTTCTCTATTGACTAGACCTCCAATTGCCCTGAATTTGTCAAGTGGTGTGCAAATAATTATTCCGCAGCTGAAGGAGTTGTCATAAATAAACCTAAGTCTAGGATCATTTTCCTTGTTCATGCCTCTGTTATATGCAAAACCCTATCTATCCCAAATGATTTTGTTCATTTATCCCAGGAGTACAAAGAATAAAACATCATACATTTCTTCCAAAAGTCTACAGCCGAGAGTAAGGAAGCCTTTTTGAAGTCATGTTCAAAGCCTGATAGTGAGGTTATAAGTTTATCTTACCCTATTAACCTAGTTTTTTTTAATGAAGAAACCCAGTCGTGTATAAATTTAGCCAGTCAATTTTTGGGGTTAGACACTAATGGTTATGTTACAGAGTGACTTTTGAGTCTGTTGTTTATCTTAAGTACTTTCCCAGTTGAGTCTGAACTTCCAGGTCAGTATTTCCAGTCTTGTTTCCTTAAGTTTGATGAGTTCCTAGCTGAGAACATTTGTTCTCACTTAGTCAACTTCCACGATACCATAGTTTTCAGATTCCAGTCCTTTTTGCTGAAGATGTTCTTATCACATAATGAAGATAACCTACAGTTTATTGAGTTGGTAATCACTGATGAAATGACCCAGAATTATTGCAAGTTCATGAATTGTTTGATGGAAGAAATATACATCATTTTATTTCAGGAAAGATTACCCAGGGTATTTCCAAAGATGAAGCAAACATTGCAACTTTCCCCTAGTAAAAGGATAGGAGACTGGTTCCTTTCACAGTCTGAAACAATTATAAGGTTATATGGATTTGTGCACCAGCCTTATATTCTTCCAGCCTTTCTGACAACTAGAATATTTTCTTTGGAATTTTTTAGACAAAGGCTTACAACTTAGGAATAACACATCCTAAACTTCAGGAAGAGTCTAGATATTAAATTTCGCTAGGAGGAAGGGCCATATGTTGTCAAAAGTAGAGTTGCTCTACCAATAATTGATAATCTGCTCAGAAGCATGGCGTTTTCTTTGGGAGATGCTATCAACTATGATCCACACCAGGTAATCTCTAAAAGAATATAGGAAAACAACAATAAGCCTTTTGAACATACTGAATTAGCTGGACTCAGAGAGGTATCTAATTGGGAATATTATCCTAACAAAACCCCAGATAATATCGACATTGAACAAGACTCTGTCTCATCCATACCTAGAAATAATTACCCCCTGATGGATCTTTCTAATATAGTTGCAGTTGTTGGTAATATTTCATCATTAATAAGTTTTTTAAGAAATTCAAAGAAGAGAGAACATCCAGGTTTCACGGACACTGAAGAAGAAGACACATCTAGTACACCGAAGAAGCAGAAAATTGGACAAGAGGTACAAATCGTACAATTGAAGAAGAGCAGCATGAAAGGTAAACAGAAGCAAGAAAAATCCAAAGTAACTGGTCGGGAGCTTCAGGAATATGTATTTGATGGAGTAACCCCAAATAAGTATACATCAAAAGAGGAGTGGTTGAACACCTACAGGGAAGTGGCTGATAAAACCTTTGATGAAATAGTAAAATTATATGAGGAAGTGAGACAATTGCCAAAGCCAGATCATGTAAATTTAAAAACTTTAATGGATCATGCAAAAGATACCCTGAGTTTGGCCATGACTATTGGTAATAAGGTATTAGAGGTGAATGTGAACTTAGAGAATATCCCTACCACATATATGATACACTTTCACAGAGAAACAGGTGATATCATATGTACAAGATTGCTTGAATCTACTTTACAGGTGTCTAAACTAGAGTCCAATAAAAAGAAAGCTCAAGACCTCCTACAGAAAGAAAAGGTTGAGAACAAGGTCCTTTGAGTCAAAATTAAAAAGTTGTAGGAGGAGTTATTGAAGGTTGATGGGTAGTCAGACAAAGAAGCAGTGGCTCAAAGGTTGTTTGATGAAAAAGAGAAAGAAGTTCAAGTACTAAAAAAGAAATTGAAAATTCCTTCCATTTAGCTTATTCAAACCTCTCAATTGACAGAGTTTGAGAAGGAAAAAGAAGCATTAAACACTGAATTGATAGATTGTAAATCCAAGCTGTTAAAGCTTGAAGAAAAAGAAAAACCTTGGGAAAAAGATGCTAAGCTTCGAATAGAAAATGAGAAGGACCTAAAAGCTAAGCTGGCAACAAAAGAAAAAGAATTACAAGAAAAATGTGAAGAAGTTAAAAATCAATTTATTGTTCCTTCTGTAGAAATAGATGCAACTTCTCTTTCTAAATCAATGTCTTGGGTAAACCTGAAAGATGTAGAACTCACAGAGTTAAAGCAACTAAACCAGAATCTAGAAGAGACAATTTTGAAAAGAGAACAAGAGAAGAAGGAAGTAGAGGAAAAATGTCAAGAACTAATAAATCAAAATACCAAGTTAACAAAGCAAGTGGTTGTCCAAATGGCCTTGCAAGGGACCAGACATATGATTTGGGATAAGATTATTCTAGAAGCTAATAATTGTAGACCATATTTAGATTATATTGCAGATCAGGAGAGTGCTCTGAAAGTAGCCAAACATAATATTTTGATAGTAAAACAATAATTAAATAAGAATCCAATGGAAGTAGCTCAGAATGCTATCAACTTTTTAAGTACCTTATCAAAACATCAAGTCAGAATGTTTGATATCCGAGACAGAGTTGTTGTTATCTCTTGGGCTAGAAAAGTGATTGGAAAATACAGAATGTTGGATACTGTACAGGCTAAAGTTGATATTATAAGTCATAAATTTAAAGAAGTGATTAATTTATTTACTCCATTGGTAAGCAGGGGAGTTCCTTTATTCTGGGATGAAAAAGGACCATTATTGTATCAAAAGGAATATTTGGATATATTGATCAATTGCAGGCCAGATTACAATAAGTTTGAAGATATGCAGCAGGCTCTGTCTGGAAGAGTTGTGTTTGATAAATTGGCTAGAGAGTTCGAGTCATTATTTGATTTTAAAGTCGTGTGTGCCAAGGTACCTAATTTTTCATATGTAGACAACATGGAACTCAGAATTCTGGCACATGAAATGGTTTTTGCAGATTTGCCTAATACTGAACATTGGAGAGAAGTTCAACAATATGGATCAACTAAGTATAAGTTACAACCATGAATACATCAACGAAGACAGTGCAAAAGTAGTTTTAGCGAAAGATATATTTTATGATAAAATGTTGTTTTTAAATTCATTAGTTAAGAAGTATTGTTATCTTAGAACTATTTTGTAATAGATAATTGTTTTGACACATGTAATACATGGTTGAAACCGTTAGACAGTTAAGTGTATTGTTCATCTTGAGGAGTAATTGTATAAGTATTCATACATTTGATGAAGTAAGGGTTGGAACCCATGAGATTTTGGAAACTTGTGTATTTAAGTATTTCTCTAATTACAATGCTGAAAGTTGGCATTTTTCAAAGATTCATGTGTTATTTCATGTTGCAGTCTGTACTTTCCCTTCTTATGTGAATTTTTTCCAGTTTTATCTCTCCATTATGTTTTCCTTCATGTCTGAAATGAGAGTATAACAATTTGGAATTCATATTTACTATACTCTAGCTGTTCTTTTCAGATGTCCACCAAAAATTTCTTCTAAATTTGATACAGAATTCATTTTTACAATGCTCTGTGTTAATGGTTTGTCCATGTTCTTCCTTTTTTGCCAGACAGTCAAATTTTGACTATGACTGAGTAGCTACCTTGCCTCTATTTAAAACTTCCATGAAAAAGCTCTATTTATCTATATTCATATCTTGACTCCATAGCCCAATTTTCATGTGTTCAGTTTCAACCAATCTTACCAATTACAAACAATTTTTCTTATACATATCTAGCCTTGTTAATATTTTGTGAGAGATCCCTCTCAGAAGAGAAAAAAGCCAATTTTATCTTTAAAAGTGGTTTTTGTTGTTACCCGGGAATATCCTTTACAACCTTGGGTAATTTTCTAATGATAACAGTTTCTACCGAAGTGAATGTAGTTCAATCCTCAGAATCGTCAGGAACAAAGAAAAAAGGAAGAAATAAATCCAAGAAAACTACGAACCAATAGGAAGATAATAAAACACAAACTATGGATGTTGAATCTAAAAATAAGAGAAATGTTAAATTTCCTTTCCTAATATGTAGAGGTTATCTTCACTAAAGAATGTCCTCGTCATGAGGAGGTCAACAAATTCCTGAAAAACACTTCCACCCCTGCAGTTTTGACTGATCCTTTCCCTACCAATACCCAACAACAATTGATTGACCATCAATCCTTGCATGGTTCTTCCTCATCTTCCATTGATGAAGATAAAATGATGTCCAGTGAATCGGTTCATATTACGGCTATAACTCATAGCTACAACCCTCCTCCAGAGAAAAAGGGTGATAACAATCCACTTGATAAAACTACAACATCCATTCCTACTCCTACCAATGACCTTCAAATTGAAAAACGTGTTCTTGACGCAGTCCTCTGGCCACCCAAGAGTACCTTTCGTAAAGCAACATTTAATCCTAGTGCACGTGCTGCCCAGTTTTACCATGCAGTGGAATATCTGGCCCAAGCACCATGTGCTATGTCTACCTTCGAAGTAATCCAAACGTGTCCTACATAGAGGAAGAATCTGTTGTCGGTGCTTGGAGCTATGGATCTTGAAAATAATACTGTTATCACTTTTAAATTGGTGGATTTTAAGTCGAGGCTTTCCCATCAACTAGATTTTTAATTATCCATGAAATTTATTGGGAAGAAAGTCCATCATATCATTTTGGATGAAGGTTCCTTGACTTCAGTCATGTCTCTATCCTATTGGAGAGTGATAGGTTCCCCTGAAATTAACCATTCACCTACGACATTGAAGGCATTTGATGGTTGTGGTTTTCAACCCTCTGGATTACTATCATCCTTATTAATAGAATTAAGGGAAAATAAGTGTTCATCCATGTCTAGGTTGTCGACGCTCCTCTAGATTACAATATCCTCCTAGGTAGAAATTGGTTCCACACGACGCATATAGTGGCATCATCTGTCTTTGGTGTGGTCCAATTCTCATTCCAAGGGAAGATTGTTACTGTTGATCAGATAGATTTTTGTTCTACAGATACAAGTTCTAATTATACGAACAATGTTCCACTCTTTCCCTCTTCAGATCCGTAGTATTAGAATATTGGAGTAGGACTTCTTAAATATTCTTCGCTTATGGGACTCTTTCCATTGAAAAATCCTCCTCCTCCTTTGCAGGTCGCATCCGTGAACATGATCTCAACAATTCCTGAAAACTCGATTAAAGAGAAAGCATTCGACACCTTTGAGTCCTTTTGAAGAATTTACCATACTAGTCAATCCACCTCTGATGACCCCAGTATTAAATTTTGTTGCTATTGTGACGAAAGTTCCATAATGTTGTTATAGCGAGGAAAGGTCAAGAACGTCACTATAGAGACAAAAGTATTAATGAAGGTTTATTTGCATTATTTGTATGGCAACACTTGGATTATATGCATGTATTCTTTTCACCCATAGTTTCACTTGGTAAACAATATATCTATATGTTTATAGACATAGGTACACATGTCATTAAGTCCCATGGGACCTATATTGTGCTTTTGTATGGGGACTCCTCAAGGGTGTTGTACTAATGAGAATCATTAACTATTACACAAACCTGGTATATTTAGTACTTTATTTGTCCTATATCAAATAATATTTTGCATTATGTCATTTTCATGTGTTTCACCAAATTGGAAAAGTGCAATTGGAACGTAAAAGTGTAATACCTACTACACTAAAGATGACAATTATTTTAGATTTTGTGTTGATAGTTCACAAGTTATTCACATTCTAGATTAGGCACACAACATATATTTTTAGGTGGGATAAAGTAGAATCTAGGCAGTAAATATCTTCAATCTAAACAAGCATACAAAATTGCAGTGTACGTACCAATCTTTATAGACAAACACTAGGATATTTCCAACTGATATGTGTTTTTATCTCATGGTTGATTTTATCATTATATGGTGTTTGGGAAGAAAACAAATGAAAAAATTATGTTCTTTTTTGGATATCTCTAGGTTTATTTTGGGACTCCTTAAATAGGTTTTGAAGTGTAGGTATGTGATTTTTGTATGTACTTGCGGGAATACAAAACCACTTAAGGCTCAAGCGTGGGTGGTATAAAGATACCAGGTCTTGGCTAAATCACTGGGAGATTGATGAAAATGTTGCTTTGCAGAATATTAATAACATTAAAAATATTATTTCTTCTAAGTTTAAAGAAAAATTGTGGTGTGAGAAAGATCTCGAGGCTAAAAGAAAATTAAGATATTATAAGGAGATCATCAACCCTACTCTAGAAGATCAAAAGTATCTCTCTGGTTTGATCAGTACTAAGAAAAAAACTAACATAGCTAAGATAAGAACGAACTCGCATGAGCTCCATAGTGAAACTGGTCGTTGGACAGTCCCTAAAACACCATGGGTAGAAAGGATGTGCCACCTTTGTGAGAGTAAGAACATTGAAGATGAAAATCACTTCCTCTTAGAGTGCCCTGCGTACACCCACATTAGATCCCAGTTTCATAATCTTTATGGCAATACCGACTTTCCTAGCCTTTTAGCCTGTCAAAATTATAATAAGCTCGGGACGCTTCTTTCCAAGCTCTTTGAGCATAGAAATATAACTTTAAAGCAAACTAATTAACTCTCTTTTTTAGGTCCGATAGACCAAAGTTTGGTCTCAGGGGACGTTAACCATCATCATCATCATCAATAGTTGCTATGAAATTAGATTTTATAGAGGGATTGTTGTGTACCTATTTAATGAATAATAATAAATAATTATATATAAAAATAAATCTCAAAATCATGGTCATATATGTAAAGTTTACACCACCTTTTTCTTAGTGTAGTTATAAGATAATCTACCTATCACATGGAAATTTGTATGGTTTTTGAAACCAACTTGAGTTTCAGAAACTCCAGTTTGAGAATTATAGGGGAGATGGAAATGTTAGGTATACGTGTATAAAATTATAAATCCATAAATGGGAAAAATGGTTCCAAAATATTTCATAGGAAAACATAAATATCACAATATTCATGAAAATAATGAGTAGGTAATATAGTCAAACACGAAGAAAATGTTCCCAAGGGTCAAATGCCAAGATTCTAAAGTTGGACATCACAAATTTGATATTTTGTGTTTTCATTTTTTTGGGAGTGAGCTTCCTATGATGTTGGAGCAAAATATAAGTGAGCTTCATCGTAATCATGATCATATTTAAATTCATATATAAGTTTAATACATTAACATAAATAATAAATTCATAATAATTCATTAACACATCAAAGTATGAAAACACAAATATAGGGGATCAAATAACATTTCTAGGCCATAGATTTCATAACCAAAATAATCCCAGAACAAAACATTTATTGTCATTTGAGTCCATGGGCTCTAGGATTCAATCCATGGGTTTGGGGCTTTACCTTCCTCCACTTCCCATGAAGAACACCATGGACATGAAAAGAAACAAAACTCAATGACCCTACAAATGTAGGAGACAAATGTAGTTGTTAATCCATGTGATTAATTGGTTGGACTTGATCTTCCTACACAACCCATGAAGAAGACCATGTCCATGACAAGCAACAAAAATTCACTAACCCTACCAATGTAGAAGAATGTAGTCATTGATCCATGTGTTTATTTGATATCCATTCAATTACCAAACACATCAGGGTTTGGGCAATCCATGATATCTTGCGTATCTAAGGAAACTGATTCTGATAAGTCCCCACCTCCTTAGAGGGAGAAGCTTCAAGGATGACTTCCGGTATTTCATAAATAACTATGAATGCACATCCTAATACATGAATTTGTCATGTCTACTTTATATTTTTCCTTTCTTTTCCTTTTTGTTCCCCTTTTTTTTCTTCCCTTTATGTTTTACATAATTTGTCAATGAAACTAAATTGAGGTGTAGGAAAACATTATTATAGTATTATGGATGAAAGCATGCAAATTGCATGCCTAGATTGCACACACATTGCCTAGATTTCATCACCATCTTCATCTTCATCATCCTCATCGTCGTCGGCATCATCATCATCATCATCATCGACATCATTCATCATCATCACCATCATCATCATCGTCATCATCATCACCATCATCCTCATCATCATCATCATCCTCATCCTCATCGTCATCATCATGATAACCATCATCATCATCATCATTGACGTCATCATCGTCATGCCGAATCAATGACATTTTATATTAATGTGAATCAATGCATTGTTAAAAATTCCGATTATGTACAAATCCCTGAAATGCACTTCCATTCACTACACCTCTTTCAATGGTTACTTGCTTCAAAACACAAGTATATTTAAGCTTTTCCTCACTCCTTGTCCCCATGGATTTGAATATTATTTGATATCTCATAGAATACTTTTGACACAATATCCAATTGAAAATTGTCACATAAATGTGAATACTTTTCAATCGCATCTCCTTAATATCTACTTCAATTAATATTTATTAAATTTGAGTCTACTTGTATATGACCCATCTTGCTATTTTAACTTTGATATAGCGACGGAAGGTCCATAACGTTGCTATAGCGATGAAAGGTCAATAACGTCGCTATATCGACGAAAGTATCAATGCATACAATTAGAACCACTTTGTGATGCAAACAAATTCAACTAGTTTACTACCATACTAAACCATGTATGCAATATGAAGTGGAAGAAACTATTAGGTAGTCAAGCACAAATCACTCATTCAAACATCAACTACTCAATGAATTAAAACCAAGAGGATACAATCAATGGACAAAGAAACCTAAATATTTGATTTTAAAAAGTCAAAAGGAGGGGCCCCAAGTCAGCGTGATTGAGGAGTTGTTGAGGCCTCAACACATTGCTTTAAGTTCTTAACCTTCTTAATGAGTGATTCATTAAGGGATTGCATCTTAGACAATTGATCACCCTTCTTCTTAATATCTTCTTTTCAGTCCTCATTATATTTTTGTAATTTAGAAGTATCTTATTTAGATTCATTAAATCATATTCAATTATATGTATTGCTTCCATTTTCAAGTGCCTAAGCCTTTTTTTAAGAACAATTCTTCTAAGACTTTCCATGTGGCATTCTGTCTAGTATATTTATCAAGATTGTTCCACCAATTAAAAAATTCACCAGAAAAATAAATACTTGCTCCAAAAGGATGTTTTTCATTTTACTTTTCCATCCTCAACCATCCCATGTGATCAATTTCATCTTTATCTTTATCTCCTCTAAACACACATATTACCATTGGTTCTTAATTGAGGTCTAATAAAAACCCTCAACTTCCAACCTCACAATTCTAAAATTGATGATCCCAAATAGTGATTTTTTTCTAGTATATTATCTTGTCATGTTTACTCTTTTCAACGACTTTTCAATCACTTAAATAAAACCTTCTAGTCAAAAGTTATACTAATTTTAAATTAGCACACCTTTTAAAACCTTGATTTGGAGATTGTATTGTTGGTCAACCTTGCACTAAGTAAAGGGTTCAATGGATGTTTATACAATACTAGATAAAGTGGATGCTATGTCCTTTTTGTTAAGAATAATGAAAAACAATTGTGAACACGTTTATAGACAACTAGTTGTTCCATTAAGTGGATGTTTATACAATAATGCAAGAATTTAATTTTGTAAGCTAATAAGGAAAGACTGAATATAATTGATCCCCACTAGTATCAATTAGTTGAATAACCTTATAGGCTTCCCTATCATCCATGTACCTTTATGTATGTAATATTTTGGTTAAAAAAAATTCTTGAAAAAGAAAACTAATCTATCTATATTGTCACAATTAGCAAGCCTTAGTCAATGGAGTTGTGATTTGTGAGTGATAAAAACTTGAATATTGGGCCCCTCTCTCGTTGGGCCTTATAGAGGAGTGATGGTGAAATATCTAGGTTTTATGGTTATGGATTGAGGTTTATTGTTATAAGGTTATACTCAAGTAATTTTTCTTACCTCATGTTTGTAGTAAACAAACTGGCCACATATGTATTTTCAATAATTGCTTTATCCTTTAAGAGTTGTAGTTTGGTTGTAAACTATTCAATAAATTTTGTAAGGTAATGGTAGATTTAGAAAGGGGACTATTAGTGATGGAGGTTTTTTTTTTGGCCATAGGAATCAATCACTGGAGATGATTACCTTGGAAAGGTTTAGGTTCAAATTCAACAAACTACCACTATAACCGAAAAGTAGACCCGACATCACGCAAACCAGATATACCAATAACTTGTGACTTAGCCAGGGTCAATACATACCAATCACACACAAAGTGGATTTTATATCCTAGGGGTTTCCTACCCTTTGAGGTGTTAAAACTAATGGACTTGTACAAAGTTGCGATATCTTTTTCAATAATATCATTTGTGAGGTGTTGAAGCCAATGGACTTGTACAAAGTTCAATATCTTTTTCAAGAGTGCCCTTTGAAATAGGGAAACCAACCCCTACCCAAATATAAAATCAACTAAGAGAGACGACATATAATTGATTTAGTAGTGAGTGTTATTTATGGTTATTTAAAGCGGAATTTGATGCCTATGTTGTCCCTCCTTGTCAATATTTAGTTCAGTTGGTATACATAATTATTCCTCCCAGTTAGAGTTTTGTCTTATTTCTCCATAATTGAGAGAATGGATTTGATAGAATTGTACATATAACTAAAAGGGGGTTAATGAGGGAATAACTCAACTCCTATATTTTATTGCAATTATTTATTTACCTCTCTATCAATAAACTTTATTGATGTTCTTTAATCCCTCTTTATTGGAAACCAACTCTTTTATTACCATATTTCGTCCATCCAACAAAATAACAAAAAAAATATGTTGTCCATCCACAGGACCTCCGACGAGCAAGCAGAGGGAGAGCTAGGGCGATTTGGAGTCAAGGTATTTCCGCCATGGTTCTCTAAGGTAAATCGTGAAAAACACTGAATCGACCCAACTACAAATTGTGAAAGGGTGTTAAATGACATCAGAAGGGGTTTCTGGCTCCTTTGACGAAACTGTGAGGATTTCGGATGTGAGGATGAGGAAATGTTTGAAGGTTTTTCCTTCCCATTTAGACCCCGTGACGGTCGTTCACTTCAACCGGGATGGGTCGTTGATAGTTTCCAGCAGTTATGACGGGCTCTGTAGGATTTGGGATTCTGCCACCGACCATTGCTTGAAGACGCTCATCGATGACGAGAAACCCTCGGCCATTGCTTGTCATGTCCAATTAGGTTAATTTCTATGCTTAAATTCGTATTGGGTTTGTTAAATTTGTGTGTTTTGAAAAGGCATGTTATATTTTTATTAGTTTTCAGTGAATTTTTTGTTTCCATGAATGATCTGAAGCGTTTGTTTGATAGGTTTATGATGATTTTGCATAAAACCCTCACTCCAATTGCAAAACCCTCTACAGTGAACAGGAAATAAATATGAATTCTAGAGAGGGTTTACTCTGATATAAAAATTATAAAATTACCAGGTAACTACTCGCCGAAACTCACGGTGAATCTTGAAAACTACCAGTTTTGGTTTACCATAGAACTACTAGCAATCGTCTAACCATATCTAGGTTGAACAAGTTGTCGACCTGATTCTTATTCAGAATACCGGGTTTATACAATGGTGCCCCAACATACTACACGTATCTGAGTGAGTTTCATCTAAGCCATAAACCTATGACTAGAAGGATGGTAGGAAATTTTTTTCGTTAGTTACAAAGATAAAAAAACTACATCAAAGGAACCTAGGTTTGAACTCCCGTATGAATAGAAATCTCCCTTGCTATCTCATAGAGGGGTTTTCCTGATCTTGGTAGGTATAAGAGTAGGAATAAGGTTCTGGTAAGAAAAACGCCTAGGTTCACTGACAGTGAAACGATATAACTCAACGATTCTTAAGCTCTTCAGGTTTGATCTTAGAGCAGACAGATCAAAGGGTTTGGTTATGGTATTTGCTTATTAATTTCTACTTTATCAAACTTCATTAATTACCTAGATTTACTCAGAGAAAAAATAAAAAAAGATTAACAAATTATTTTAATTGGTTGGCATCGCGTCATGTTATTGACTGTGCAAAATATAGTCTTGATGTTGAGGTAAGCTTGATATCTGTTATTTTCTAGTATGGTAAACAAGCAGCTGATAACATGGGCTATTGCATAGTTTTTTGGTTATACACAAAGGGACTTAAAACCAAAACTAACTAGATGTCTTTTAATTATGCATGTTTCATGTTGCTTACATAATTCTAAAATTGTTGTTGTTCAACATACCTAGGGCTTGGTGATCCTTGAAGAGTTTATTGTCGAAGTCCTCTTAACTGATTTTTCTTAGGCAATGTAACCTCATCTAGTGGGGTGCAATCAACACTAGGTGAACCTCTTGTTGGACTACCTTATAAAATTGAGCACACAGATCTGTGGATCAACATACAACTCACAAAATAGATCACACAATTTTACTCAGGAATTAAAGAATGAAATAGTGCAAAAAATGGCTTGCAACTGTGAATGCTTTCATTAATGAAAAGTAATTGGATATTTAATTACAATGTAATACATTGGTATTAATAACCAGTCAATTGGAATGCATGAGAGAGGAATTCGAATTGATTGGCTCTACCTAACTGCATGGATAACTAGACATGTCTAAATCACTATTGGAGCCCAACTAGTAAGCTCCAGTTGTCTAAATCAATGTACCAGTAAGTTAGAATCAGTTAACTAGTCTAACTGAATGTGGTAGGTCAGGAATTGCACCTTCCCACATGCAATCAATCAATGACTGGAGCTAACTGAATGTAACTGACTCCTAACTAGAGTTAACTAGTCACTAACTGAACTCAATTGAAGGAGGTTGGTTTCTGCACTCCCAGTGGATCCTAAATTTTAGGGATTGGTCTAGGAGGATCCTAAACTGATGCATGCAAGTTCATTAAGTGGGTGTTAGCCTCAACTAGTGTTCCCCACACTCTAGTAACTGGTACATGTGGCCCAATTAGGCCATGTGGACCCAATGATGCTAGTGACTAAATATAGACTGAAAAGACTCCTAATTTATACATAATTAACCAAATTGGACAAGGGAGGATTATAATCCTAACATACCTAAGCTCATACTTTCCTCACTATCATGGTTATTCATGGCAAGCAATGGCTCGCCACTAGATTTTTTACTAGGAGATTTAGATTTGATCAACATTGGAGTGGCAACACTACTATCCATGTCATGTTATCGTCTTGGAGTAGCATTAATGGTTTTGTAAAATTATTCATACAGAGGAGTTTGAAATATCTTCAATTCTAATTCCTAGTAAATGTAAAAGAACGTTTCAAAATTTATAGTTGTAGATTATCAATTCAATTTCTTTGATAAAGAATGAGTAGAACATACAAAAGGTTACAACAAAAATATTGATACCTTTCCATCCAAGAAGCTTTAATCTTAGATTATGTCACCTCATCGTCATCATCATATTGTGCTAAGTCATATTGGAAGGTGAATTCATCTGCCTCTTTTTTAGCTATATCAAGATGACTAGTTGGCTCTAGCAAGTCATAATTAGCTTCTTTTGAGGCCATTCCAACCCCACTTTGATTCAATTTTTATCCCCAGTGATATTGCATAGCTGATGGCTCGCACATAGGGTTGAAGCTCTAAATAAGAAAATAGAAAATGAGTACAATTGCACCTTAAGAGTAATGGATCAACAATTTCTGATGCTTAACTGAAATGTTATTGTCAGATGTTAAGACATACTGATCATGGGAAAATCATTGCTATTGCATCATTCAACCACAATGACTCGAAATACAAAGAAAAACTATCCAAAGCAGAGGATGCTAAGCATAACAAAGCAAAAAAAAGCATAAAATAAAATATGAACTTGCTCAATGTATGTTCACTTTATTTTATGACTTTTGGAAAATGGATGAGCATCAAGTAGCTATATGCTGGAATATGAAGTGAATATGCGCTTGGTGTTGGGAGAAAATTTATATCAAATGATGTTCAATAATCATCGACATAATTCAATGCAATTTATGCATGGTTTAAGGATACTTTTTATAATGCTTTCCATCCCTTAACATGCTGATTATTTTCCTAGATATATTACCGCCCTTAAGAATAAAACTACTAGATATTTCTATTTATTGGGTGTGGTTAGTGTGTTAATTTTTTTCTAGTCGCACCTTAGCGGTGTGACAAATTGGTATCAAAGATGAGGCTACAACTCTCAAACCTCATCGGTTAGTGAAATAAAGATTGGAATTGGATTGTTGACTTGCCTAGAGAAGAGATATACTCTTTGAACTTTATATTTTGTTGGAATAAAGTATGCATCCATAGACCATATTATTGGTTTTCTATTATGATGGGTCCTTTATTCTTATACTAAGTTATTGAGAATGAGTATTATACATGCAATAATAATATAGAAATAATATAGATGTAGGATTGGTTACCTCGTTAATTTGTAGCTTGCTTCAAGGATGTAACAAATTAAAACATCATAATTATGGGTCTGCTCCTAGCCCAAATTTGAAGCATTTAACTCATGCATGAAATTGGAATAAATACTTCAATGTTCTTGCATTTCACATGCTCATATCGTTGGATATTATATTGATTCTTTGAATATGTATATGCCTTGGAAACATGGTGGATGTAGTTGTTATGTTGTTGATTGTGGGTGGTTTTTTGTGTATGGAAATGA
Organism: Pseudotsuga menziesii; assembly: GCA_001517045.1. Taxonomy (NCBI): domain Eukaryota; kingdom Viridiplantae; phylum Streptophyta; class Pinopsida; order Pinales; family Pinaceae; genus Pseudotsuga; species Pseudotsuga menziesii. Next base: position 131,246 of record LPNX010960408.1, on the reverse strand, counting down.
AATCACTTGAACTTAGTTTTCAAAGTGATTTCTAGCCACCAACCCTCTTTCGTTCCTATCATTATTCCCATGTTAGTATTTCCTCATGCAAAAAAATGCATGATACTCGTCGAATTTCCACCTACTTGATCATTTAAGCATTATAGGAATTCATGATAGAGTATAAATATGGTGCCATAATTTTGATTAGTTTGTAGTGATATATTTGTCTACATTGACAATTTGGGTAAAAAAGTGATTCAATATACTAGTTTGTATAAGTGAAATAGCAATGTGTGGGAGGGGACTTTTATGTTAAGGTCCATTCCAATTGGACTAGAAATTGTAGGAAATAAGCCTTAAATGACAAAGTTTAATGGTTCTCTAAGCATCTGGGTTACAAGATCAGTCTTGTAAGGGGCATTCTTCTCTGGAGTACTACATATCAAGTTGGTTAGTAGTATGTATTGAATACTATGTAGACACTTCAATGAGGAGGTGCAAATATTGATGAGTTTTTGGAATAACTTCACAGGATGAATGTTAAGGTAGCAAGCCTCTTACAACTATTACTTTAATGGTAGATTCCCAAGTAAAAACCAAGTAAAACAACCTTTAGGGAAATCAATCTCTATGACGGGATTTAAATAATGTCCCATAAACATTGTTTCCTACAACAAATTGTAGCTATTGGAAGTGCATGTACTATCTAGTGTTTGGAATCTATGACTTTTGTCAATAGTTGTGTTATTTTTAGTTAGAATATGGAGGCACCAATAAGGCTATGTGGTTGTAAATCCTTTTTGGAACATGTGGTTTGTTACAACCATTTTCTCATGAGTGTGCCCTAACTCATAAGTGATGCTATTTTGTGCACTTTCAATCAATTCTAACTATGTCTTGGGTGTGAGAGAATCAATTATGGGTACTCTAGTAGTATTGAAGAAAGACATAAATAAAATCTAGGAAATATTTATAGCCTAAATAGTCACCTACAACAATTAGGTTTCGACCTTGTTCTAGGGTGAATTTTCTCCACATATTTGTAGCAAACAGCTTTAATGACCATTAGGCATATTTGAGAAGAGTATAAGCATCCCTGGTTAGAAATATAACAATTGCATTTAATAGTTCAAGCAACATAATGTGAAATACGGTTTCGAAAATTATGGGTAGTTACACCCCTAATGAACAACAGTAATAGCCTAATTTCAAATTTTAGGCTTTTTGCAGTTCTTAAGGAATATTTCTTGGCACCCTATAGGGTTTTGGGCAGCGATGAAACCTTTAGATGCTGTAGCTGGAACACGTGGTAGGGTTTGATGATTATATGGAGCATGACAGAGGTAGAGAATGTATTAGATAAGTCTTGAAATTTCACTCATTATCCTTAACCTTGTTTGAACCCAATCCATTAAACTTCAGTCGAGCTTTATTCTAGTTCCAATTTGATCATTAGTCGGTTTTGGTTCTGGTGTGGTTCAGGTCTTGTCCAAGTCTGACCCTTAGCCACTTCCATTTTCATCTTTGTTTAAGATAAAATTATTTTCGACAAGACAGAGTGCCATAAATCAAATATGGTGTTCAAGGGTTGTCAGAAACCTGGAAAAGAGGGAATCCAAGTTTCAGGAGTCAAAGATTATCACAGGTATTAATGCCTATGGCTTGAAACCTGGAAAGAATTGTAATGCAACAAACAAAGATGTTATAGCCACCATGAGTAGCAAACCGGAGAATGGGGAAGTGGATTTATATTGTAGACTAGGACGAATACCCAATCAAACAAAACCCCTAGGGGCACATGTATAAATCTATGTACATCACTGTATGGCTAAATATCAATGTTAGCTTGTGTAAATGTGTAGAAATATTGTAGGGGCCTTCGAGCTATACAAAGCAGAGGATTTTTTCTGCCGTAATTTTTTCTTTTAAGGGCCTATGAGCCACAGAGAGTTTGTCAAAGACCTTAAAGAAATATAAATTGATGCCATTGTAATCAACTTGGTATTGGAGTGTTCAGTTCTATGCTAATAACTTCATTTTTTATGTACATCTGGTGTATTTGCATTTTTGTGTAACTTTGTATGGTTTCAAATCACTAAAGTAAAAACATAAACCTTGCATGGCATCAAAGCTCATAAGAACCATAGGTTTGTAGCCGTTAGTATTTTACTCTGCAGTACAACTTTTGATTGGAAAACAAGAGTCGTGAGGCCTCTGTTCAAATATAATTACTATCACCAATATCTAAAAACAACCCTCTAAACTAAGTCCTAAAAAAACCTAAAAACAAACCTCTAAACTAAGCCCTAAAAAACCCTAAAAGCAACCCTCTAAACTAAGCCCTAGCCTTTCCCAATCCTCATGACCTCCCTCATTATGCTTTCCCTATTTTAGGAAATATTATTGCAGGTTGTAGCAACCCTTTTGCTTCTCTTTGAGGTATTCTCAGATGTCTGCAAATTTTTTTGCGGACTATCCATGGTTCAAACAACCCACAAACAGTCCTTTGAGGGTTGAATTATCCTTAAAAGAAACCCCACCCCTTTGCGCTACACACCACTCCCATCCATCAAGTGTACTGCCTCCCCCCCTCACGGTTTCTTCTTGTACCCATTGCTCCTCACTTCCACTGCCATCGCACCACTTCCATGACCTGCACGAGTCCACGCCCGCCATCACCCTTTCACTGCGTGTCCTCCTCTCTTCGGTTTTTTTCCCATGCCGGTTGCTCCTCACTTCCACTGTCGTCGTACCACTTCCACGACCTGCACAAGTCCACGCTGCTCATCCACACCCCCCATCACCCTTTCACTACACGTCCTCCTCTCCTCGGTTTTTTTCCCACGCAGGCTGCTCCTCACTACCACCGCCATCGCACCAGACCTGCACAAACCAAAAAACAAAAAATTAAATATCATAATATAATATTTCAAATATTATAATATAAAATTATTATAATATTTAATTTGTTTTATTATATTTAAAACGAAAGAATAATATAAAGGGTTTATTATCTAATAATTAATATATAATTAAGTATTATTCTTTTAAAACTCAGTTTAAAGAAGAAGAAGAAAACTATATACAATAATTTGTATAGTTTATGAAAAATATATATATAATCATAATAATAATAATTAATTAATTAATTAATATATTATTAGCCAAAATAGCGTGGAAATACACACCTCCGCATACAAGGTCCAAGACCATGGAGGAACTAAAAGAGGAGATCGAAAAAATGGAGAAGGACATTAAGTCCCTTGTCACTAACCAAGAAGGCTTGAAGGAAAAGATGCAAAATAACAATACATTACTCAAAAACGATCTTGTTTTGGTACTAGAAAGAAGGCTCGACAACAAACTTGACATCCTAAATGAAAAACAAAAATACGTGGATGACAAAATGAGTGCCATAACGCAAAACATAAACACCTTAACACAGAACATGAGCACCATGACACAGAACCATAATACATTAATTGAGATGTTACAAAGGCTCATATCCAGTCTAGGCCAAGTCAGTGGTCCACACATGCTAGATGCCTCATTTCATGTTGCCACCCAGGAAACACTTGCAAAGAATCAAGAAGAATTGCAAAAAGAAATAAAGATTAACAATGCGACGCTTAAGCAAGAGATAGAAACACAAGTACTGTCAAATATGGAGGCACGATTAAACAGCAAAATAGACGCTATAAGTAAAATAGTAGATAAAAGAAAAACTAAAAATCATCGCCCACAACGAATCAATTCAGATATGTCACTTTCATCGTCCAATAGTTCCGAGCCACCATCAAACCATAAAGCAAAAGGAAATCAACGTCGTCCTTACAAAGTGTACCCATCTAAGGAAAAAATAGAGTTGTCAAAATACAATGGGAGTGGAGACCAATGCGTTGCTTGGCTAAACAAAGCAGAAGAATACTTTGAAATTTACAACATTCAATCTGACAAGGAGAAGGTGAAATATGTGTCAGTGCATATGGAAGGGTACGCCTATAATTGGTACTTATGGTGGAAGAGAGATAATTTTACCTACACCTGGAACTTGTTCAAAAATGATTTTTTTAATAGGTTTCAAGGAATCAAAGAAGATGAATTTTTCACTAAACTTACCAGACTACAACAAGTCGGAAACATTGAGGAATTCTCACATCAGTGGGAATCCTTATCGACACGAGTAGTTGGGTTGTCTGACAAGCAAAGACTCAAAACTTGTTTAGGGGGTCTTAAACCACATCTCTAAAAAGAGTTAAAGTTACATGGCATACCTAACGTAGAAGTAGCAAGACGTAAAGAAAAATCCGCAGAACGCAAATTGGAAGGAATAAAAACAAAAGGCGATAGCCATTATCGACAAGAAAAGAGACACAATGTAGGTACTGTGCAGGTACTTGGTCTCCTGGCCATCAATGCCACAAACCTCAATCATACGCCTACGAAATGGAAAATAGATCAAATTCATCTAATGGTTACTCTGATAATAAAAAGAAAAAGAATAAAAACATATGTCGTCGATGCAGTGATCATTGGACCCCTGGTCATAAATGTAGGAACAATGAGACAATACAGTGCAAAATCATCAATGGAAAGGAATTGCAAGTCTCTGCACAAGAGACCTCTTCCGATTCTAATACCGACACCGAGTCAGAATGAAGAACGACACTAGGAAAATACTTAATATTTGAGGACAAAGCTCCCTTAAAGGGAGTGGCAATGTAACAAATATAAAATAAAATATTAATTAGACTATTAGGTTAATAGTGAAAGGGTGTAACCCTTCACTATGTTGGCTCAAGTAGTATAAAAGGAAAGCTTATTGTACATTTTATACATTATCCAATATATTATTATTATTCATATTCATTATTACAATGATAGTCGGATTTGACTAACGGACAACCAGATTTGGTTGCTCCATTCTCTCTCTATTTATTTCATTTTCATATGTGTTATTATGCCAATACATTTCTAGATTAGTATGCAGGAATTCGCTCTCTGTTAAGCGCTCCTGCATCAAAAATCGTATTTTTAATGTGAATGTAATAGCTACTATAGAATTCATCCATCAATAGGTGCTTTGTTTCAGTTGTTTCCCTTTGTCATTTTCTGCTAAAGGTGTTGCAAGGGATTCATCCATCGATAGGTGCCCCTTGCCGTGCTGGTATTTTCTGTTTCCTCTCACCATCGTTTAAAGGATATTTCTCTAAATTTTGTGCTTACTTTGCCTCATATATCTGAAGGGAAAACCCATGTTCATTACATGCTGTAATAGCCTTAAATGTTTCAAACTGTGGCTCCGTCGCCTAATGGTTTTGATTTTGTTTGTCTCTCCACCCTTTATTTTGTAACTATCATGTTACTAGCATAAATCTAGACTTCTGCATGCGTGTTTAAATATAAATGTGTATGTGAATGGTTACCATGACAAGAGAGAGCCCTCTCTGACTGCATTGGCTAGAATGCAGTCTAAAGGTTGGTTGAAATGGTTACCCCTGTGACTTCCTATAGTAGCCATAGGAAAATTACAGGGTGCTAACAATGATTGTTAATCCCTCAATCGATATTTTAAAAGCTCTATCAATGGATTAACCAAGTGCTAGATCAAGCTATTTAAAAAAACTCGACTGAGGGTAAACAAAACCTCGTTCGATCTCAATAGCTCGATCAATGGTTTTCTTAACTCTCGATCAAGATTATTTAAATAGATCGATCACGTTATTGTCATTAGTAAAAAATAAATAAAAGTCTAAGGGAATATTATAGAAACTAAAAATTGGCTTGATCAATATTTTAGTTTAATCACATCCAAACCCTCGATTGATCTATTTAAAAATGTGCTTAAAACCCTGATCAAGAGTTTTTAAGACCTTTATCGAGCTAATAGATCGATTGAGGGCTTGAAAAATAGGATTTTAACCCCCTTTACTACAAATTTAATTTTACTGGCCTCTTTCCCAACACTAAACCTTAGGTGGCGTACTTTATACCGATGGATTCGTAAATGAATGATCATATATCCAATGGAATATAATTTACAGGTTTTTTAATTCAGATGATATTTTTTTAATTTTCTTTTCAAACTTACACTTAAAAAGCACGTCGACAACTTAAAAGCAACACAAAGAAAAATAGACAACATAAAAAGTACACAACCAAAAAATTTCAAAAATATATACACCCCACATCGACATGTAGTCTTGTAAAAAAGTATTTTTGGATTTTATTTTATTTTGTAAGCAGTAAAAAATGCCCATGTGCACACACGTGTACAAAATGCCAACAGATTCTTCAGCTAAGCTTTCTTATGCAAATGCTTTTGATGCATACTTTTCATTTTTATTGAGAGAAAGAAGACCTAATAACCTTATAAATATGCAATATGAAGCCCTAGAAGTAGAATGAAACATTATAGAAGTAGAAAAACTTAGGGGTAAGTCTCAGCATGAAGAGGGCGAGAAGAGAAAGAAAAAGGAACTAGGTCTTACTTCTTTAGGTGCGAAAGTAACTAACAATAAGATGGATGAGATGAATAAGATCATTAAAATATTGTATTCAAATATTTCTAAGTTGGAAATGAAAAATAAAAATCGGAAAAAACCAATTCAAGAAGGATATAATTGGAACCCTAATCAATATAGAAGGCCATTCAATCCTAGATATTTTCCTAGAGATAGGAGAAATAACTAAGAAAAAAAAGTACAGCCTCCTTTTCAAAATAACATGGTAGAAAAGGATGAATCTAATGAAATAGATGAATTTGAGATTGAAGATCTAGTTCAAAATATTGATCAATTGGATGGTAATCTTTCCTCCGAATTTTTGACTAAATCTTAATATCATTAGGCAAAGGTTTCTAATTATGATATGGAGGATAATTTTGAGTAGGGTTCGTTAAATCCTTCATGAACACCAAATGTTTATCAGGATTCTCCACAAAGAAGTTATGGTCTCAAATATGGAATTAAACAGGTGCCACAAGACAGGAAGAGAGGGGTAAATGTTCCGGCAAAACAAGGACCATCTTCTGAAAAGAGACACAATCAACATGAAAATAGAGATAAATATGCAAATATTGAGGAGGTAGGTAAATATTCTTCTAAGTTTAATATTGAACACGGAATTAGTAAGATTAAAGTTCCCATTCCATTAACTGAACTCATGAAAAAATAGTCATATAGGGAACCTATTCTTAAGCTTTTAAATCCTTCTACCAACTTTGTCCCCACGGACATTATCAATTTACAAGATGAGCATCCCACCTTAATTTTTGGTCCTAAATCATTTGGCAATTATGCTGTTAAGTCATATCTTCCTCCATCATTTTATATTACTCTCACAATTCATGATAAGATGCTACATAATTGTCTTTTAGACTCTGGTGCTTCGCACAATATTATGCCTAAGGATGCCATAGAGGCTCTAAGGATAAGCATTACTAAACATTATAATGACTTATATTCTTTTGATTCAATAGCAGCCAAATTTCTTGGGGTCATTAAGGATCTTGCTTTCAGTGTTACATAGTTTCCAATGAAAAGTGTCCTGATGGGCGTTGTTATTGTTGACATTGCACCTAATTTTGGTATGTTTTTTTCAAGATCATGGGAAAAAAGGGTAGGTGGTACGTTACAGATGGATCTTTCCTATGCAACTATTTCGATGTTTGGAGGGGAATATAGAAGACTATATAGGGAAGTACAACTCACTTATTTGGTAAGTGATAATCAACATCCTACAAATCACCCTACATATGTAGTTCAAGAGGAAATGGGATCTTGTATGTTGCACTTGAATGATGATTCCATAGGTGTTTTGGAAGTTGAAAAAGAAGCGTCAATTCAACATAGTATGGAGATTCAAGATGGTCTGTGGCAAATGTATTTTGATGGGTTATCATCTAAAGAGGGAGCAGGGGCAGGTGTTGTGCTCATTTCTATAGGAGGTGAAATAATCTCTTTGATGTACAACTTATAATTTCAAACAAATAATAATATTGTTGAGCATGAAGCATTAATACTTGGTTTAAGGGCTGCAAAGGATTTAAATATTCAACAACTGGTTTTTTTTTGTGACTCTGAGTTATGCTTCAACAAGTTAAGAATGTTTATCAGGTAAAACAACAACTCTTAAGTGTTTACATAAAGAGGTATGGGATCTTGTGGATAACTTATTCTTAGCATTTAACATATCTTTCATTCCAATATATCACAATCAAAAAATATATTCTTTGGACTTAGGAACAACTTATTTTAAAGTTCCAAAACAAACTCAGCTCATATATCCAATTGAAGTTACATATAGACCTTGTATTCCATATAATATTAAGCATTGGAGGGTGTTTCATGATGATCAAGTGATTAAGAAATTCTTGGAATTGACAAGTGAGTTTTCTACTTCATTGATTGATCAAGATGAAGATGTTGAGATAGATGAAAATTCTTATTGTTTTAAAAATTCAATTGGTGGTCATGATGTAATTGAATTGAAAGGAATTTTCATCCCCAAAGGTATTGTCCCTTTGGAGATATTGTTTTCAAACAATGACACCTTATTGAAACCCGTTATGTAGTCTTATGAAGAGAATATTTTGAGATGTAATATTGTTATTGCAGATAACCCAAAGCTAATTAAGTTGTCTAAAGCACTTTCAGATGAACAAATTAGAAGAAGACATATTAAAAGGATGAAAGCGTTTGTAGATATTTTTGCCTAGTCCTATGAAGATATAAAGACTTATGACACTAATATAATCCAACACAAGATCCCATTAAATCCAAACACAAAGCCTTTCAGACAGAAGCTAAGACATATGAATCCAACATTCCTACCAATCATTGAAAAGAGGTAAAAAATATCTTTGATGCAAAGATTATTGTACTTATTAGATATTCTTCCTGGCTAGAAAACTTGGCGCTAGTACGTAAGAAGAATGGAGAAACATGGATTTGTGTATATTTTTGTAATCTGAACATATGCTCCCTCAAAGAAAATTATCCATTTCCCAAAATTGATCAAATTTTGCAAAGAATGGTTGGTTCTCATAGAATATCAATGATTGATGGATTTTGTGGGTACAATCAAATTGTTGTGCATCTGGACAACATAGAAAAAACAACCTTTACAACTCCTTGGGGCACATTTATGTATGAAAAAATGTCATTCAGTCTCATGAATGTTGGAGCCACATTTGAGAGGGCTAGGATATATCCTTTGTGGTGAGAAAGAGAAGTGTGTAGTTATATATCTTGATGATATTACAGTTTTCTCCAAGTACGATGATGGATCCCTACATCATCTGAGACAAACCTTCCTTAAATGTAGAAAATTTGGACTGTCTTTCAATCCAAAGAAATATCATTTTGATATGATAGATGTGTTGAGTCTTCATGGTATGGTGAGATAGTTTATTGTTTGCTACATTTACAGTGTCCCCCTTGTTTCAATAAAATTGAATGTAGGTCATTAAAAATTAAAGCTATGAAATATGGTTTAATTCACCAAGTTTTGTATTGGGGTACCCTAGAGGGATGCTTCTTAGGTGTTTGGACAAGTCTAAAGATAATTGGGTCACTGCAGACTTACATGAAGGTGTATGCGGGGATCATAAATATTGGATAGTGACAACGTTAAATATCTTAGGATCATGCTATTACTGGCCTACCTTGTTTGTAGATGTTTATGCTCTAGTAAAATCATGTATGCATTGTCAAAAATTTGTTGGTAAGCAAAATATTTAGTCGTTTCCTTTAAATCCCATTGCAATTAATGTCCCATTTCAGCTGTGGGGTTTAGATTTCATAGGTGAGATTAATTCTCCCTCTAGTGGGAAACATAAATGGATTTTAATAGCCACTGATTTCTTCAGTAAGTGGGTAGAGGCGATTCCCACTAGAAAGGAAACTAATAAAGTCAATATAAACTTTCTTCAAGCAAATATTTTAAGTAGATTTGGGTTTCCAAGGAAATTAGTAACTAATAATGCTCAAGCTCTTAATTCCAAGGCTATGATATTTTTTTGTGAAAGAAATGGAATCTAACTCAAGCATTGCACATCCTATTACCCTCAAGGTAATAGGTTGGAAGAATCTACAAATAAGAATATCACTAATAGTATTAAAAATATGTTATTTCAGAAAAAGAGGGCTTGGGACACTATTCTAAAATATGCTCTTTGGGAAGATCAAGTAACTACAAAAGGGATATTTGTACATCTCCCTTTCAACTTGTCAATGGAATTGATGTTGTGTTTCCTATTCACTTGAGTCTTCTAGTAATAAAGTTTATGTAGGACATTGAAGAAGAGCCAAATGAAATTCAGACAATAATTTTTCAAATAGTTGAATTGCAACAAGAAAGTGAAGAATTGGTAAAAAAAGCATAGGCATACAAGAATAAGGTAAAAGAAAGATTTGACAGAAAATTTAAAGAAGACACTTTCCTTCTGGGTGATATGGTGCCCAGGTGGGATGTACGTAGGGACAAAAAGGTAAACATGGGAAATTTGACAACTTATGGTTGGGTCCTTTCAAAATCGAAAAGGTTATGGAAAACAATACTTTTGTGTTGCGGAATTTAGAAGGTGAGGAGATCGTTGGCCCAATAAATGGGCTTATATTAAAACACTTTTATATTTACTAAGGATGTGACTATTCTAGTTCATTTATATATCAATGATTTTGGACATGGTTGAATAAGACTCCAGCCTAATGGATTTGTGCATAATCACACTTTCTAGTTGGTGCTACAGTAATTTCAATTTCAATTCCAGAAGGAATCTAGTATGCATGTTCTTGGATCTTTACAGGAGATCAAAATCCATCCCCAATCGGAGCCAGGTGTTAGTACTGGAGTTGTAATTTAGTTTTGTAATACCTTTTTATTTCTTTTCCCTAGGATTTAACCATAGTATTTAGATTATAGTTTCATCTTATTTATATTTATTAGTAATCTTCCTATTTTTCCTTATGCATTTTCAAGATTAATGAATTAGATTTGGATCATATTTATGTAAATTATTCCTGAGTCTTTAAATAATGGAATTTGCATACTTAGTAACTTATTTTGTGAATAATTTTGAACCATTTTTCTAGTACATGTGATTTGAAACATTCTAGCAACGTAATACATGGAGACCATGCAGACTTGCACTATAGAAATGACAAATCATGATAATTAGTGGCTCAACGCTTTTCCTGGATCATGCGATGGTTTAAAATGGGAGGTTTCATTCATGATTTATGTCAGGGATTATTCTCCAGCTGTCAAACCCGTAATTGAGTCCAATTAGATGAATCTAATATGTTTATGGGTTACCATTCAATTTTACCATAGTTTTCTGATTATGTTGGCCATTTGAAGTTCAATACATCTGTTCTTTGCCAGGTTCAAGTTCATTTCAGAAAATTGTGGTTTAGTAGGTGTCCAACAGCTGTCAGTATGAATAAAAATAGTGGCAAACTTTGTAGATTTGAGTTGATCAATACCTAATGGGAAAAGGAGTTTCCCAAATGCGCTAAGATTTTTATGGATGTAGGTTAGTATTTGTTCTTCGAGAGGATCAGATGCTATAATGTTGAAGTTACCAAGTATTTTGCTCAGAATTATACAGTTTCATCTATCAATTTCCAAACTCTAAGCTTTGAATCAAACAAGGGTTTAGTTTCAAAGGAAACATGATTTCCTATTGAAGGGGATTGTTGGTTCAAGAAGCATTCTTTTGAAGTAGACCTAAAATTGTATTTGTTGTTGGGGTATGAGTCTTTATATTGGAGAAAACGTATACATTTGAGCAATGTAAAGAAAGAATGGAGAGATGCTCTGAGTATCATACAAAGTTATGTCACATGTGAGGGCAGGTTTTCCACTGTTTGTAGGTATCACCTAATATTTCTCCTTCATGTGAATGTGAATTCTAAATTAAATTTACCTTACTATTTGTTCAACATCCTTGAGAAGATGACTACTAGAGTTAAGAATCGTCCTGATCACAAAAGTCACTTCATTTTCCATCATGGGTTAGATATGTTGCTGGTGTTAACTGGACTCAGGAAACAAAATCACTCCTAGAAACATTTTATATTCTTGTCAAGCTTTGAACCAGAGAAGCCTGAAGCCCAAAACAATCTAAATATTCAAATCAATAACGAAGAGATAGAAACCTCTGTCAATAAGAAAAGAGATCCTCATATCATATGCATAATTCAAAAGGGACGGAGTTCATCAAGAGGATAGACGAGAAAGGTAGGGTAGGAAACAAAACCTACAGAAGAAGAGTCCAATTAAAAACATGAGCCCATCCCAAAACCAAGTCAATAAAGTTTGAAAGAGGAAGGACTTCCTGTGTTACAAAATGGTGTTATATCTGCTCCAAATACACCCAATGATACGATAGAAAAAGGTATGACCGAATATCCTTCTTCCATTGTAGAAGTTTGGTTACTTCTTCTTTAGAACCTCCAAATATTAAATGGAGACAAAGAACTGGATCCAAAAATAAACTAAGGATGGACATGGAATCTATTGTGGATTCTAAATTTAAAAAGGACATGGTTACTACTACTGAAGATTCTTCAAGTGAAGATGATCCCAAAATCAAGAATATGGAGCAGACTATGGCACAAAATTTAGAAAATATCGAAAAAAATTCTTAAAATCTTTCCAGAGATACTTGAAGGAAATCATAAGGATAAGGAATTTGAAATTGGAATGAGCTCAAAACTTATCAATATGGAAGCTCAGAAAGAAAATGTTAATATATAGAAGATGGATCAATTATTTAAATCCCAAGAAACTTTAATTATTGAAGAACAAGTCAAGGTTGACCCAAGCTCGAATGTAGAAAGTCCTACGCATCAAAAACCAATGGAGAGTGTTAGAAATTGAAGTTCTTAAGAGATCATTGCAACATTATAAGTCTCAAAATGAATATAAGTCTCAAAATGAATACATCAATGAATCTAATGATAAGTTAATGCAAGAAAATAGAAGGATGAGGGAAGATTTGGAAGAAACTAATACCAATTATCATGAATTAATAATAGCTGCAAAAGAGGTTATGAGAAGAAAGAAACTTTCCCAGCAACAAAATGAAGAGTTAATTAAACACAATAAAGATCTTAAAGATAAATTCCAAGTAATGGAGGTACAATACACTTGTTTGCAAAAGAGATCCCATACACTAGATGGAATTACTATATTGGCTGATGCAACAAGGCACATCTGACAGTTCATGTTCCAACAAACTTCACTTCCATTTGTAGTTGTAATGGTCAACAAGGGATTGAGATTGAGACTTCGATAATGACTCATCACTCTCATTTGTTAATTAATACATGATAAATAGGTTTAGGTGGCAGATTTTTTATTTTATAGTATAACACGTAAATATTCGATGTAATATTTCCTTTCTATTTTGAGTCAATTTTATCCCTGTAAAAGTGGATCTCAAACTGTTTAGATTTTGAAGATAATTATAAATGTATGTAGTACAAGAAAGATAGGGGTTGGTTTTTTTAGAAGTGATCAAGATACGTAATGTTTGGTCTGCAACAAGAACATTTTGATCATCTGTAAGCATATTTAGAGACAGTATTTTCGGATGATATGCAATATATAATATGAGCCATTTTTGTTCATTACTTTAGTAAATGCATATCATCATTTTGATTACCGTACTTTTCTTTTAGTTTTATGATAAAGTATTTATCTCTAATGCTCATGAGTTGGTGTGCTCTTACTATATTTTTGTTCAGAAAGTGTTTCTGTTTATGAACATTTTTCCCTGATATTTGGAGGCATTATATTTGTCATGTATTAGGTTTTAAATATGGTTTATGTTATTATTAAGTTCATTTTAACATTGTCTCTGAAACAATTTACTTCTTGCATCATCACTTGTTTTTTATTATCTACCTTAAATATCTACTACTTCAATCCTTATATGTCTTCAAATATTCTATAGTATGCAACCACTTCTTAGCCTTAGTTTCCATTAGTTTAAGATGTATGGGCTTTGCACCTTCATATTCTAGGTACAAAGTCTAGTGGAAACACCTTCATTCATTTTTGTACTCCCCCTCTTAAGATACAAGGGATTACCAATTCAAAATGGGCCATAATCATTCCCAAATTCATCATCTGTTATGATTGGTTGAATTTTGTTTTATTTTGTAAATTGGCCATTCAAATGTGTCTTTTTATATGTTTAAGTTAGATGATAAGACTTCTTCAACTTCTTGAGTCACCAAGATTTACTATCAATAAACCGAGAACAAATCATGACAGGAACTCAAAAACAAAATCTATGGTGAAAACTATAGAAGCCTGCATGGTGATACGCAAATGATAAATCCTTACCTGAACTCCATTCAGACCAGAAAGCAACAACAAAAAAATGTGTAAGACTAAAGGAGATAGAGGGCGAACGTGTTTGGTGTAGTCTTCTCTATAGTGTTAGGGGTCGTGGGTGGACAAGGAAAAGATGTGTGGCTCCATGCAAGGCCCCGAACATTGGTTGAGAGTTCTCTATAGTGCTAGGGTTCGTGGGTGGACAAGGAAAAGACGTATGTAACGTCCCCGACCCTCCGACCGGCGAAGAGGACACTACCATGGCATTAACCATCTGAGCAACCGCCCCATGAACGCGTATGTACAAACATGCTGAAACAAAATGCTTTGAACTAGAACATGCATACATCATTATTTATCATACAGCGGAAGCAAACATACATTCATACAAGCATTCAACATGTTCATCATATTCATTTAACAATAAATATGGTTGTAGAAGTAAAATAGACAAGGTTACTTATCTCATAAAGAACTCGTCCCGCAACCAGCTATGTCGCTGCAACATTCCACCCAACCATAGGCCAGCGTGCTCCTTAATCTCTCAGCAACGCTACCACCCCCGAGTCGGGCATGATTCCCCAAGGAATAAGGAACTAGCAGGCTTACACATAGCCAAGGATAACAAAACATGCCAAGCCAACACAGTTGGGTTTATCAGGAAAATGATGGATCAGCCAAGCCAACACAGTTGGGTTTATCAAGCCATCCAAGAGCTGGGAAAGGATAAATGCTAAGCTGGTGAGCCCATTACAGAGCTAGGAACACCTACACCAGAACTAGCCTGACTTCTAAGACACCCACACACACCCAACACAAGGAATCAGTCCCTTCTCTGCTACACAATCCCTCAGGCCCTGACTTCCCTTCTAGTGCTATTCAGGGGTTGTGGAGAAGAAAGCCAACCCTCTAGCTCTGTTTGTGTGGTTTCCAACACACTAGGTTTATCAAGCAAACCAAGCCCCCATCCCTGCTCCCAACACAGTCCAAAGACAAACCATTACACGCATGCAATCAACTAGTAGTTACAGCTTGGACAAGGGAAACGACTCCTGAGTCGTTCTTGGCCCTATCGTGGCCAAAATAACTCCCAAGCAACTTACAACAGTCCCAAAACGTATCAGCAAACACAGTTCACAACGTGGGGAAACAACAGTCCGTCCTGGACAACGAAGCCACCAGAAAGACCTCTCTGTGGAAAAACATGAATGACAATCCAAAAACGACTCCCTCTCCAGGCTGCGTGAGACCAAACAGAAAAGAATCTATGCGTGAGGAATAGGATGTCCCCCTGCGTGAGGATGAGAGGCAAGGGAGAGTCGTGAGTGGGAAGTGCAGGAGTGTTTTCTTTCAGCGCCGTCGTGGAGAGAGTGGAAAATCCTGGAGCATTTTTCCTCTTTTTTCCCAACGTGAGGTCTCTCCCTTGCTGGTGGAGTGTGCGGGTGGGCAAGGATTGACAATCCTGCCACCCCTACTCCGAAACAATAACTGCCTCAACTACTCAGCAGAACGTTTAAGATGGTAGTTGGATGAGACAAGGGAATTTGAGTAAAACAAAAAGGGTGGTGACACATGGCTTTTCCCCCATGGGCTTAAGGTTTAACATTTCCCCCCCTTATTCTTATGAGAATCATGCCCCTTCTCAATTTAGTTGTCACGAACATAGTTGGTTGGGTTATTTAATTAAAGATGCATATTTACATGATGACAAAACTTAATATATGTCGTATACCACGATAGACCATCGGCAACGATTCCAATCGCCGAAACATAACACAAACAAATCGATGGTGGGGCTTTTGCCTTTAGCTCCGCACCATGATTAATTGCAACATATACATCATGTACATTTAATGCAAACGGGGTCAAAACCGGGGTGTTACAACGTATGGCTCCATGCAAGGCCCCGAACATTGGTTGATCGAGTGGTGAAGTGTGGACTAAATTGTAATTCATTTAATTAATTGTTTTATTATGTTTTTATTTATTTCATTTTATCTATTCTGTTTTTTTTACATAATACTTCTCCAATAACCTATGTATATATATATGGATCCTCGAAAAATGGAATTAGACTTACATTCATACCTGGTTCAAACGTAAGGAAGGAGTGTAACATGTGTATATAGCATTATAGGAACATGTGCCAGATGTCAGGTATCAATGCTCAGTTTATGGCACATGGATTGTTAGTGCGCACCTCCTCCTAAATGTGTTGTTCCAGTTTGATTCACTGGTGCTCAACCATGAATGGTGCTTGGTCCATTTGTTCACTTGTGTTCATTGTCGTGCTGAGTAGATTTGGGTAGTTATTGGTATGACACCCATAACCCTCATAAATCACTAACCATTATCGTAAAAGTAAATATGTTATAAACAACTTTAAATAGCAAAACTGATACTGAAGGAATTAACTTAACTACCCAATAAGTATTAGCAATTTATCATCTAGCTAATAAAAAACGGTTCAGCATCATTCTGTATTTAGGCTTGTCTTTATGTCTTTCATGGCCTATTTGAGATGTAGTAGTCGTTCTCGCAAAGCTGGTAAAGCTCATCCTCACTTTGGATCCATTGAAATAAAACTTGAGTCTAGAGTCTTCTAAGTAGTCAAATCCAACCATCCTCAAAAGGATGCCTAAGTAAGCTATAACAACATTTATTCTATTTCTATTAAGTTTTAAGTAGGCTATAACAAAATTTAATCTATTTTTTATTGAGTTTTAATTTTTTGCATAGGCAATTGCAAACCACTAGCTATCATGGATGTAATGTCGGGGACATTGCCACTTCGCGGCTCTTGTTTTTAATAATGTGTTGTTTTATTTGTTTTTTAATAAATTTTTGTTTTATAACTTTTTAATCTTTATTTTTTTAATATTTTATTTTTATTTTTTTAATATTTTATTTTGGTTTTTAATGCATTGTGTAATTTTTTTATAAAATATGTAAGTATATTTTAATTTTTTCTATTTAATTATATTTAGGAAAAAATGTTAGGTTTATTTTTCTGTTTATTATGTG
>LPNX010960408.1:101939-112717 GCA_001517045.1 Pseudotsuga menziesii | reverse complement strand
TATATATATATATATATATATATTTTTGTTATGTAATTGTTTTTAATGTGATGTATGTTTTGTCTTTGTGTTTTTTATGTTTATTTCTTTTAATTTTAGGAGTTTTGTTGTAGTGATGTCTATTGCTATGGCTAGGGTTATAGTTTGAAATAAGGCTTAATTTTAATCTTTTTTAATTAAAGGTGATTTTGGAAGCACTGTTTTTTTATTAAGGGGTTGATATAGGGTTTTTATTGCAATCACATCGATCGAGGTTTTAAAAAGGTTGTAAATTTAGCTTCGAAAAAAAAAGGTGCTACCGATAGTACCATTTTTCAAATCAATGGTTGTTTTGGCTATTTAGTACACAAAAATATGGGTTTTTATTGCTAGAGTTCTCGTTTTGAGTATAAAATTCTTGTCAAGTTGTATAACTTGTTCTAGGTGAAGTAAAATACTAGCTCTCCAAGGCAAAGGTTTGAATAAAGGATGAGAAGGCAGAAATTGAGGTTGAATAAATAGTTGAGGATATGAAGTCATGGGTGAGAGATTCTAGAAACACCATTACGAGGGACACCGAGTATTACAAAACCCTGACCCTCTACTAGCAGACGAAGGCCTTGCTTGCCAAGGCACTACTAGATAGTCAAGAAGAACAAAATGAAATCTACTACAATGAATGAAATCCAATAATAGCTAAGGCGAGTGATAGATAAGTAGAACATCATTATCAGGGCTCTCATTAGATTGGAATTTACTTCTCCGAGCCCCACCTTAGCTCCTTCTCGAGGCCATGTTATGGATCCCAAGTCCTCTCATGGGAAATCAACATCCCATAATGCCATATCTGATGATGACATTGAAGAATAATCCATGGTTTCTAGCTTCTAGGTTTTGGCTCTCTATATATCATAAGTATGTTCTAAAGATAGTTCATAATCCCTTTAGACATAGTACCAGTCACATTATGGTTACAGAAGGTCTTTACAAATATTAATTTTGATTTACTTATATAAACAATAATTAACAATTTGCTATAAAGTTTTCTCTAAAAAAATCCAATCTACAACTTTAGACATAGATTTAGACAATACCAATCATATTAGGTCTTTGCAAATATTAATTTTGATTTACTTATATAAACACTAATTGACAATTTGCTATAAAATTTCCCTAGATTTTAGATATAGTTCATAATCCATTTAACCATAGTACCAATCACGTTATGGTTACATAAGGTCTTTGCAAATATTAATTCTAGTTTACTTTTATGGACAATAAATGACAAATTGTTATAAAAATTACAAAGAAAAATCCAAGCTACAACTTTTTATATATTCAGTTTAAAGTAATATAATTTATCTAAGCTTTAAAGTAATATAATATCCTTCAACCGCTAGATTTGAAATAGCTTTCGGTTACTTGTCTCAAATCTTACTCATTTTTATTTTTACCACAAACTCCAACATTATTAAACTTACCAACACAGAATGTATATTGTGTTCGATTTTAGGTTGTCTCGTTATTAGTTTGCGTTGACGGACTAGTGGTTTATATTTATTTTTTATTTTAACCAAATTTTGAAAAAAAAAATGATTTGATGTCTTTTGCTTATACAAAATTTTCAAGCCTCAACTTGTTTTATTCTAGAAGTGGTGGCGAATACCACTCCACACGCTAGGCATTGAAGATTCTAACAAGTCTTCTCCCTAATCCTTTGAGTTCTATCCAACTTAATCATAGTCACTTGCATAGAGAAGAACATCCATATGGAAAATACATATATTTTTAGTACATATGAAATAATAGAGCATAAAATACAAAACTTCATACTAGAAAAAACAACAGTAGATTTTCTAAATCTAAATTATTATAGGTGATTCTTTGGTACTATATTCTTCGACTATGGTCAGTTTTCTTTTTCAATTATCATGTAAGTTGGCGGTTGTAAATGTTGTCAAGTAGAGTGTCCAAGGAGTTCAGTACCCTCTCTTGATTTCTTTGACCTTATTCCACGAATAGTCTGTGTTGAATGCTTTAAATGTCAAAACAACTTTCTTCATAAAACTTTGCATCCTCTATTCAAATTTGTGTTGTTTCCAAGCCGCCATGTCCTCTCATTCCATAGAGAAGTTGAATATTTTATGAGGAGCTACCGATATTATCTCATTTGAAGCTCTCCTACATAATGAAAGTCATGGTCAAGGAAATAGAGCAATGATGATTGTACACCAAATACATGTGTCAAGCTAATTCCATCGGCTGAGTTAGTTGGCCTGTGAAAGCTGAGTCGATTCAAAGATTGTTATTATTCTGCCATGGGTTACTTCAAAATCAATACTCATCAATCCAATCAAGTTTTAGGCTTGGTTTAGCTTTGTTTACCTTACCTTAAGATCCATTGGCTTACAAAGGGTGAAATGAAAATGAACATTCTATTATACATCATTGCTTACTTGTAAATTTATTTCTTGGATATAGTGCAAATGTTAGGTGCTCAAGTGAAGCTTCAATGACGAGATCAACTTCAATGGGTATTGATGTTGTGATTGCTTTGGTACTTAACCAACTGGTAGATAAATGAGATCAAAAGCTAGAATGGCTACTGCTATTGGTTATGTACAAAGATGGGCTATGGCCTATGATCTATAGCACTCCAGCAAGAGTTGTAACATTTGGATGCAACACCAGATTTCAAAATTTTCCATATGTATAAACCAAACAAACCAACACAAAGAGTGCACAAAGATCAGAAAGAGGTTAACGGGGATACTCCGCACAGCCCTTTCTTCTTTGTTGACTAAACTATATATGAAACATATCTTCTTTACAATGTTGTCTACACATGACCAGAAGAAAAACCAAACCCTCGTATACCAAAATTCTTGTGGAATTTAACAGTCGAAGCCTAGCTCCCAATATAAACATGGTTACTTTTACTCTGACATGGAATCTCACTTCAATAGCTACTCTTGGTGATTTGACTTTTCAAAACACAAGACACAATTCCATTTACAGGTGCTAAAGCTAAATCTTTGGTATACAACAACTTGTGTAGATATCCCTTCCCATTAAATAGGTGCTAGAACTACATCATTCCAAAGTATCAACTCTACCAATTATCTCATTAAACAGATGCCAATGCTTTGTATATATACTTTTAATTATAATTGTAATTTAACTATTTAATTATAAATTCTAATCCTAATAGTTAAAATTTTGCTTTGCTCTTTCTTTTAAACTTTTATGTGTAATAATCAAACTTCCATACCATTATTAAATAATTTGTAATTCTGACTATTTAATTCATTATATTAAGAGAAGATATTTTTTTCACCATTAGAGGATAATTTCTTCAATACAAATCCTAATTCCATTAAAGTTACTTTCCAAATCATGTCGCTTGGGTAAACTTTAAACATTGGACATTTCGATGAAAGTTAGGAAATCAATATATCAACATTTATTGGAAATGTTTTATTTATTGATCTTCCCAATGAGCCATACCCATTAAAATAATTTCAACCTGCCAAACTGTTTTTCTTTACCATGAATTAAGAGAAGATATATATTAAAGTATTCCTTGATTTAATTTTTATAAAATTCATCGTCGAATATTCTTTGAATTAAGTTTTATAAAATTCATTCTGGGAAACGTATCATCCGGGTGACTTGTTGGCCAGATCACATGACAACGGACAGTTTTTTACTAAATATTTATTTAATAGTTAGTTATTTTTTAATTTTTAATTTTTTTCTTTTTTCACATAAAAAATCATAACTATTTATTTTAAAAGGATTGTATTTTTTTATATACTTTCATATACCCTGATATATATCAAAATTTTGATTTAAAAATCATTCTGATATTATTAAAAAATAAAACATAAAAAAACAAAAATTTCACCCTTAATCTTTGATTAACACTATTCAAATAGATTCAATTAAAAAACTGAGTTAAAACAGTTGTTATAAAGTTGAAGTTTTGTAATAAGATCCAAGTACTCTCATGGACAAGTACCCAACCCTGTAGATATGCTTTGTCACCACATTTCCTAAAAGAGCAATGAGTCTATAAGCCTCAAGCAGCAACAGCTCAAAATTATGCATATTTTGTCTTTTATAATGTATTTTTGTAATTTAATATTTTTAATAAAATTCAATATATTGTGTTAGCCTTGTCACCCATATGTTATTTTGGCATAGTTTTTTATAATATCTTTTTTGTAAACTAATGTTTATAGTAAAATTCAACATAGTATGTAATAGTCTTATCAAGTTTATGTTATTTTTATGTCCTCGACAAGGGGATATATATGAATGGGTCAAGACAATTATTTGGATTAATTTGTAGTAACTTTAACAAAAATATATAATTTTTGTTATAGTTTGTATCAATTTTTTTGAGGGAATTATTTAAATTTAAATTTATCTTACTTCCTATTGGTTTATATAAGTGACGTAGGCCTGGGACTTTGTGCCCCAAGACCCAGCAGCGAGCTTGCCTAAGCATAAAATGATCATTTTGTCATTTTGTCATTAACTGATTGGCTAGGGGTAAGCTGCCGTCATGCATGTGGAGAGTCTGTGTTGGTGGCTGTATGAGGTGAGCAACATTAAAGGCTGCATTCAAGAGGTACTTACTGTGAGTTATAGATTGCAGGTTTGTTTTAATGGCTACTGCAGTCTGCGCTTTCCTAGTGTGTGGAAAAACACAATCTCCAACAAAAATAATAAATGGCTGGCACTTCTATACCGACGGGTTTAATCAGATATGATCGAATTATAATAAATTCCATTGACTTGCGCTGTGGCTAGAGCAGCCCTTGTACCTGTTTCATATCCTAAAAAATTGGCAAGAAATTGGCATCAGATTTGACTAATAAAGAAAATGATATAACCTTCTCCCTAAGAATTGATGCCTTTCTATAAGCAATCAAACTCAGAAAATAATCGACGGAGAAAAAATGTCAAATAGAATATTGGTCGTTTCTCGTAGGCTCTCCACTGTTTCAAAAACTTGAGGCGACACTATATAATCAGGGTTTTCAAGTGGCAGAACCTCCAATTCCTCGAATATTGTAACATCGTGATGATCTGTGTTGTTGCAGGAGTCATTAACCGCGGTGACATTATCATCTGCCATTGCAGAATCCCAGTACTTTATGTCATTCAAGGAGTCCAATTCATCTTCAAGAAGCAGTTTGGGTGCCTTGACTTGAGGACAGTACTGAGCATCAGAATACGAATTTATTTCTTGATGTTCAGTACTGGAAGTGGAAGATCTCTTTCTTCCAGTAAAGAACTGAACAACGGCACGAAATTCAGATGCGCTCGTTTCGACCATGATTGTAGGGTTTGAGATATGGGCTACCCTCACCCCTAGTCCAGCCGTGGATCTTTTTGAATTGCACGACCGACCTCCTGATCTTATCCTTTTAGAGCCTTCTCCGCCATATGTTTCTGGTAGGTCTGAATTTCGAAAATATAATTTAGATCAGTACTGCGTCGACTATATATAAGTGAAGAGAAGAGAAGCTAATGAACACAACTATATGAAAAAACTTACGGGGGTGTACTATATAACCCTTGATCGCTCTGAATACACAAGATCCAGAATAACATGTTCGTCGAATATAAACATATAGCTTGTCGCTTGCAAGATGTTCGTCTCCTCAAATTATACGGTTGCAGAAAGAAATACGTAGAGGCCATGGAATAAAGCTAGAAAGTTTCAATAATGGAAAGCGAGTTAATCATTGGAGGGAAAAGATGAAATAATGTTTTCCCATATGTAAAATTTTGGTTCACGTTTGGCCAGGCAGAAATGGCTTCCTCACAATCAAAGGCTTTGCCATTCCCAAATACAGGGTGATGTATTAAATAGTTCGCTCTGATACAAATTTTGAGTAGATATGCAGCAAGATATGGGGTATTAAATAGTATATATGTCACAATATCTGATGGTGTATACTCCTAGATTGTTGTGGTTTATTGTCTTTCTGATAGGTCTATTGTCTTTATCATATCTTCTAAATTCAAGCTTGTTGAATCACACTGAAATATACTTTATCGATTTATTTGTGTTTTTTTACAGACAATTATATTACTGATGTAGGCAATCCTTCTGTGCTGCACTTATAGGAAAAAAATGGTTCCACCTCCTCGCCCAAAGACGAGGTAAGCACGACCCACCTCTTTGGTGCTCTCATAAACCTATGTTATCTACTTATTATTTTGCTTGCAAAAATGAAAGAATCGCCCATGCTTAAGTTACAACAATTTAACTGCTACTAGGCCTAACTTCTAGCTGAAGGGAGTTACTTCTAGTGCATGTGGTTTAAAAGCGTTATACAAACTAGTTCCAATTAGTCTTGGTTTGGGATCATCCCAAAAAAAGTTAATAGTTCAAATAACTCATTATTTTTTATTGTTATTCAATAAACTTTTCAAATCAACTTGAGCCAGAAACCTTATGGAATACAATACAACCCTGCAAGGAAATTTATCGCCAACCTCAGCATTCTCTCCAACTGAAAATGCAAGAAAAAATCAGTAGCTAACCACGCCTCTCAATTAATATATACTAGTGACGGGTAAAGGCAGTTACCACGCCATACTCCACTTGCTATCGTCGGTCGTCCATGCGATCTGCCACAGTGAAGATCCCTGATCAGCTTTTAAGAACAAATAAATTATTATGTAGATGATTTGATTGACGGCTGGCCGTATTAAAAAGAAGAGCAAATTGTCTCTCCTTGTCTAAAATAGCCAAATTTCCTTTTTAGTTCAGCCTTTTAGATCAAATAAATTATTATGTAGATGATTTGATTGACGGCTGGCTGTATTAAAAAGAAGAGCAAATTGTCTCTCCTCGTTTAAAATAGCCAAATTTGCTTTTTAGCTCAAATAATTATGAACAAGACATTTGGCTTTAAGAAGCAAAACGTTGCATTTACAACCATGCCATGCCTCACTGCCCGAGGGGAATGAAAGAAAGAAACGAATTCACACAATTGAATATTTGGTCAATATGCATCGCTACAGAATATCTTTCGATTCATTGAACAATTCATTTGTTTTGTTCTCTTTGCCTTGAAGGAGACAAGCATATCTACGAGTAGCACAATTAATGTACAAAACACAAAATTGATTAATAACTTTAAATTAATTACTACCTTAAAGGAATGTAATGATAACCTTTTTGAAAAATCAATTTAAATGTTTGCAATTTGAGTGAAAATGAGTGTTAAAAGGTATTGTGAATGTTAAGGGTGAAGAGATTTTGGGTATCCATTTATAAAGTTAACGATAGTTATATGTAACATTATAAAAATAAAAATAAAAAATATTATTTTGATAAGTGAGTTGGAAATTTTAATAAGATTTATTATTGATTCTTTTAAATATATTTATTTTCTTGATTTTATTGGAAATTAAAAAAAAATTATAGATTTATTTTGATGTTAAATTTAATATATTATTTAAATTATCTAAATTTTTATGTACATTTAGTGTGTTTATTATACCTTTCTCAGCAGGTATATTGTAATCGATTGCAAGTCAAACTCTTTTGACTTTGTATTAGTTGGTCTCTATAAAAAAAATTAAAATCTGTTTTGCAAAGTATAACTTAGGGATTTGTAAAATATTTTTTTTAATTTTGTTAAAAAACTATTTTGTAAACAACTTATTGGTGGATAGAAGATGATGTAAACTTTGGAATTTGGTATCTGGATTTGAGTTGACATGTGGCAACAATGACATCATCCAAGTGCTAGCGTAATTGAGTGGCTGATCCAGAGCCTGCCAAATTGAATACGATATCTTGTTCTTCACAATATTCTCGTCAAAGTGATATAATATTATGAAGCGCAAGTATGGAAAAGTCGCCTGAAGCGTAGCCTTGACATCACGTTGGCGCTCAGACACCATGAAATGGAAGACTACATTCTCGAGACAAACAGCATGTTGGAGAATCGATAGAATTCCGACGACCAATCCTCTCAGATAAGCAGCGTCCAGCGTCATGGCTATATGCACGGCCGTGCTATCACATAGCTCTGTATCATCATCTTCTTCTTGAAGTTGAGAATAGCCTGATCTCCACGACGAAGGTGTCGAGACGATGCATTCTTTACCATTTCGAAACGCCGGAGCTTCTTGGAAAACCGGCAGGGTCGACGATCGGCGTGGTATATGCAGCCGGTCTAGCAGAACGCTGGGAAGCTTGGCGAAACCAGGATCGTCTCTCGCATAATTATTGAATTTAAAGTTAAATTTCATGTCTCGGATGATTCTAGCGGCCACCACGCCAGTCATGCTCAGCTGGATTGAAACCAGAATGCTTGCAAATAGAAAGGATAATGTTAATTACCTTGTTCACTTTCATGGCACTGAACAGGCGATTCTCGTACTGATATGGATTAACAAGCTCTATTTACCTACTACAACAGGATAATGTTAATTACCTTGTTCACTTTCATGGCACTGAACAGGCGATTCTCGTACTGATATGGATTAACAAGCTCTATTTCCTTGATCACATGCAGCATTATTGCAGCAGCCACAACATATGGCAGAAAGCCCAAAAACCTTGCATCTGTCCACAGCATGAAGTGTCCTATTAAAATCATGTTAAACCTATAAAGTATCCTATTAAACCCCACTTAAACCAATTTGATTTGTTTGAGAAAGGGAAGGGAAATCCAACTTTCAGAAATCCATGAATGATAAACCAAATCCCATCAAATGGATATGCCAGTAGCAATGTGATAATAATACATTACCATGAATGATAAACCAAATCCCATCAAATGGATATGCCAGTGGCAATGTGATAATAATACATTGCAATCACCCATTGAATGGCCAGAAATGCAAAGCTTACCTCTGAGTGTATTCAACAGTATCTCCTTGCAGCGCATTGTGAATATCCAGCAAGAGCGATTCTCCAACCCAATCATACGACTAGCATGATCAATGTAGGAAAGAGGAGTTACAGGACTCAGTCGCCATTCAAGGGTGTTGAGCACCAGTAACTCCATTCTCTGAATAGTGCGCGATTCGAATATATACTTAGCCTCCTCGACCTGTGATAGGAGAGAAGCTGATATTTTTATAATTGTGGAAGCTATTCCAAGACAGCAAGAAATAAGTAATAAGGAAACAACCAACATTATCTGTCACATGCTACTTTCAACAATTACCTGAAAGTCCAGGAGGAGAGGAACCTCTGTCTCATCCATCTTGGCAGCCAAAGAGAGGCAAGCCACAGCTGCCAGTTGAGTCATCCATGGCTTATCTTGCTGCATTGCATTGGAACAAACAAATCCATCACTGTTAGTAAGAACAGATTCAGCTGCTACAGCAAAAAATGATCACAACCTATGGCGAAAGAATTACCTGCAATTGATTTGCAGACAAGAACCGATCAAGATAGTTCATTGAGAGCACTGCAGTCACAGGACCAAAGCCATAATGTGCATGAACCTGCACATAACATGTTGCTATTGTTAGCCCTCGATAAGTTCCACCAATGCTAAAACTCCACACATAAATACTAAAACTCCATATCACCAAAGCAAAACATGTGACAAGAAAAGTTTATATAAACTTAGGATATCAGCAAAGCAAAACAACTGACAAGAAGTTCATATAAACTTAGGATTGTGAGGCATTTGGTTTGATAGTATGGGATGGTGATATGAGCTTCAAAGTCAAGGAAGGATTTTTACAAGTTTAGGCTCCAGCTCCATTTCATTGTAATATTTCTAGATTACAGAAGGAAGGTCATGCTTGCAAAGTAAAGTAATGCTTGCAAGATTGCAAAAAGTCATGCTTGCAAAGTAAAGTAATGCTTGCAAGATTGCAAAAAGCCATGCTTGCAATCTTTTTGTATATTTGTATATGGTATTTTTCTAGTTCTATTAATTAATATTGATTATTTATAATCATTAAAACAAAATTTGATTATTAGATATTTAGTTGTATCTCTTCTTTTCTCACCTTTTTCAAACTTTTTCTCCAAATTTTCTAAACCTCCTCTATTTTCAAATTTTTAGGAACTTCTTCTCTATAAACTTTATGTACATCTTCTTTTGCAAGTTCTATTATCTATCAAATTATCACATTATTTTATAATTTGAACTTATTTCACAGTTGGTGGAATATCACATAGCATTGTTTACTTTGAGAGGTGGGTGAATTCCATATTAGAAAAAAAAAAACCTCTAGAAAAAATTGATTATTAGATATTTAAATCCATGAAATTGTTAGTTGTATCTCTCTTTTCTCACCTTTCTCAAACTTTTTCTCCAAATTTTCTAAAACTCCTCCATATTCAAATTTTTAGGAACTTCTTTCTTTTTTAATCTTCTCTACAAACTTTATTGTCTTCTTTTGCAAGTTCTAATATCCATCAAATTATCACATTATTTTATAATTTGAACTTATTCCACGGTTGGTGGAATATCACATAGCAAATTCCATATTAGAAAAAAAAATTCAAGAAACTCGTCTATGTCACAACTTAAAACAGACACAAATCTTTTCAATCATATTGGTATATATTATTTTTTACCTTTTCTCAAATCCTTTTTCAAAAATTCAAAAATTTAATTACTTGTTTAAAGCTTGTAGCTTTTTGCATATGGAATTTTGTTGGTTCAATTAACTAAGTTTGACTATTCATAATTATTAAAACAAAATTTTATTTTTACACATTTATATCCATGAAATTGTTACTTGTATTTCTTCTCTTCTCACTTTTCTCATGAGCTTTATATACATCTTGCATT
>LPNX010960408.1:76867-101475 GCA_001517045.1 Pseudotsuga menziesii | reverse complement strand
TATATTTTTATAG
This sequence comes from Pseudotsuga menziesii, assembly GCA_001517045.1. Taxonomy (NCBI): domain Eukaryota; kingdom Viridiplantae; phylum Streptophyta; class Pinopsida; order Pinales; family Pinaceae; genus Pseudotsuga; species Pseudotsuga menziesii. The sequence continues at coordinate 101,462 of LPNX010960408.1, read as the reverse complement.
CAAAATTATCCTATTGCTATATATTTTCAATCTCTTCTTAGGAGGCAGGTACTAAGCAACTTTGTTGCTTATTCCACTTGTTTTATCTACTTTTATTTGGGACAATTTAATATCATATATATTTTATTTATAATTTATAGGTGATCCAAAATTCTTAATAAACCTATGGAATGGAAAATGTCATATTTTGAATATGACACTTTTTATAATGAACAAAAAATTTACCTAGAAAGATGGTATATGGAGTTTTGCCCTCACTTTCATTGCCTTTCTTTTGCCTTTCTACCCTTCCGTTAGAGGATAAGTTACTTTTCAAGCCCAAATGTGCAACTCCAAGAGAGAGGTGGGTACCCTTTTAAAAGGAGAAGTTGGTTTCCAACTCTGATAATGAAGGAATTAACTTAACCACACAACAAGCATGAGCAATTTATCATCTAGCTAATAAAAAATGGTTCATCCCCACTCTATATTTAGGCTTGTCTTTATGTCTTTCATGGCCTATTTGAGATGTAGTAGTCGTTCTGGCAAATCTGTTAAAGCTCATCCTCACTTTGAATCCATTGAAATAGAACTTGAGTCTCAGAGTCTTCTAAGTAGTCAAATCTCTACCATCCTCAAAAGGATGCCTAGGTAGGCTATAACAACATTTATTCTATTTTTATTGAGTTTTAAGTAGGCTATAACAAAATTTAATCTAATTTTATTGAGTTTTAATTTTTTGCATAAGCAATTACAAACTACTAGCTATTACAGATGCAATGTCGGGGACATTGCCACCTCGTGGCTCTTGTTAGCATATTTAATGTTTTTAATAAAATCAATCTTTTTATGTTTTATCACTTATATATTATTTTGGGAGAAAGATGATGATGAGAATGATGTCATTCATATGTTATTTGGGCATTATGATGATGCTATTTTTTTTTGTAATTTATTGTTTTTTATTATTCAACATTTTATGTAATACTACATAAAATACTACATTATCTTATAAACTATATGTTATATTGACAAGACATTCACAAATCACAAATGATAATAATGATGTTTTATAATTTAATATTTTTTAATTAAATTCAACATTAGTCTTATCAACCATATGTTATTATTCCTGTTATTATTCCTGCCGCACGCAGGATATTATGTAATCCATATGCGGTTGACTTATATTAGTTAGTTTTTATTTAACCAATCCAAATTTAAAGTTTTTGTAAAGTTTAACATTACAAATTTATTTATATATATTTAAATATATTGAAAATAATTTACATGCAATTTTATTGGCTTACTATAGTAAAAGTCTTATTTAGTCATGATTGCATGTCTTAACTCTCCTCACATAAATGAATGTAACTGAGGTGCTACCTCTCAAGGATGATGGAAGGAGCGATGGCGAGGGTTTCTGTGGAGGATGGTGCGTTGCAGACCGCTGCATGGAGGCGCCACAAAGCAGTGCTCCCTTCCCTTGTCCGTGTTTTCTCCCTCTGCTAACAGGTCGTTACTGGACCTGTCTCGGTTGGGTACGGTTTCGTTTGTCCGGTTCCTCTTTTGCCTGGTATTTGTTATTTTTGTCTCCCCCTGTCGCGTCCCTCGCTGTTGTTTGTTATTTCTCAGTTTTGTTTGGATTAGCATGACTTTCTCATGGAGCCGTTATCGACGACTGGAGTCCATCCTCATGAGTTGAGGACTAGTACCAACCAATCTAAAATAAGTGGGAACTGTACATATTCAGTCGGTTTTGGCTTAGCCATGCTATTTTGTTTCGTGGATGAGCAGTGATTTGCAGATTCCACCACTTTTCTTCTTGTGTTGACGTGCTGATTTGCTCTTGCTTCTAGAAGATTCCCCTGTTTTCTCGGATGCTTGTCTGCACCTGTCCTCCACGTCTTCGCTTTCTCTGTCTGACGATGGCTGTCGTTATCAAGGTAAGTGGGCTTGATCAGGGTTCAATTCCTCTTAACCCTGCATTTCTCCCTTGTCTTAACCCTAAATAGGGTTTGACTTTGGAGGATTTGTGGCATTTGCAGTCTGTTTCTATCTCTTTTTTCTGTTTCCCCCCTGTTATAATCCTAACCAGGGTTTGATTTTGGATGTTTTTGTGGCATTTGCGTTCTGATTCTGTCTCTTTCTCCAGGTACGAAGGCCTTTGTCTGACCCTCTTGTAAGGTTTATTATCCTGTTAACCTTGCTGCTCCTATTTGCTATTACCCTAACTAGGGTTGTTTTCTTGGACCTCCGGTGGGGTGAGTGGGTTGGTTCCTGTCTCTTTCTCGGTTATTGGCATCTGTTTGACTGGTGAGTCACCTTTCGGGGCTCTTCCTTCGGTCCTTATGTCGGAGACCCAAAATGGGTCTCCAGACCCTTCGGCTGACCTTGTCTATGCTCGTTTTTGGCGCCGTTGAAAGGCAAAGGCCCACAAAAAATTGGAAGGGAAGCTGCAATATATGGTGGGTCGAGATATCTATTTGGATAGAGTGGAAGCGTTGTGTTCTCGTGCATTAATTGGTAGATTGGAATACGATTCAATGGACAAAAAATACTGGTTTGCTTAGGCCACCGAACATTGGAAGCCTTTCTTGTCCTACGTCCCTGCTATCAGCCTTCTGGTTCGGGGTTGGATAGTTTTTGTCTTCCTGGAAGATGCGCATGCTACAGAGGTATTGAACCGCCTTTGGAGAGTGGGTAAAGGATCGCTGGTACTTGACTGTTGGCATGTAAGATTTGATTCGGCGCGTGAAAGAATCATGAAAAGACATCTGTGGGCGCTCCTTCCAGGGCTTCCTTTTTCGCTTTGGAATCGTTCTTTACTAAAGGGAGTAGGAAACACAATTGGACGTTTTGTGGCACTTGAGGATGACTTCATGAACTTTTTTGACAAGAGGATGGCTAAAATTCTTGTCGAGATGGATATATCGAAAGGGCTTCCAGCAGAAATTGAGATCTTATGCCGGGAAAGCCTGTTTATTCAGCGTCTGGACTATCAAGGTATCTCGTTCAGATGCAACTATTGTAGAGAGACGGGCCATTTACGACGCTCATGTCCGTCCTTCCATAATGGTTCTGCCTCCTCGGATCAAGGATCTACATCTGCGACTCCTCTCTCTGTCTCACCTATAAAAAGGAGTTCTCAGGTACGTTTGTCTTTAGTGCCACCCGATCCCTCCATTGGCATTTTAAAAAACGCTTGTTCTCTTTTTGACGACGCTTCTGATCTTGATCTGGCCTTGCTGGATTCTGTGGTTATTAACCGAGGTCTTTCTAGACCTGTGAACGCTCCTCTGTCTCCGGATAATACCTCTCCTCGTACCTGCATCCCTCTGTGTGGCTCCAATGACTCTCCTTTGAAGCGTCCTCCTTCGCCTCCTGTGGTTGATAATCGAGCTATTCCCTTGTCCTCAGCTCCTTTGTCAAGGGATAGTCGTTCTCCTCGCTCTTGTCTCCCTTTACATGGGTCTAATGTTCTGCCCTATTCTGCTTGTACTCTCTCTCCTTTACACCTTGAGGCTTCTAAGGATCCCCCTGCAAGGGATGCGGATGCTATTCACCATGTGGATAACTTGTGCTCTCCTTCATTCATTACTCTTCCTACGGTTTCTGTTCCCCCTCCACTCTTCAATGATGCAGACTTCCCCCCTCTCGGTACCTCTGGTCCTTCGACCTTGGGATCTTCTCCTCTTAGCCCTGTTACCTCTCCGTCCTTCACCGATCCCTCTTTACAAAAGAATCTGAGTATTTTTTCTGATATGACGCCACTCTCCCCCTCGGTTCTTCCACTCGACTCCATCCGCTTTGAGAACGTTACTATAAGACGGAAGAAGAAAAATAAATCTCATCTAGATGTTGGGGATCACATCCAGGCTCCTTATACTCCACTCTCTTCAAGACTAAAAGCTGCGGCTCAAAAGCCTTCATCTCCTCCTCAAAGGGTCCTTAGAGCTATGACCCCTCACCCGATTGATTCCTAATGTGTATTCTCTCCTTGAATGTTCGTGGCTTGGGGGGCTTAGCCAAGCAGAAAATCCTTCGTCGCCTGTTTGTTTCACTCTCTCCGGATGTCGTCCTTTTTCAAGAGACAATGACCAGTTCTTACCCTGCCTTATTTGCATTTTCTAAGCTCTGTCCGGGATGGGAGTTTTGTGCCCTTAACTCTAACGGTCTTTCCGGCGGAATTATTTCTGGATGGAATCCGAAACTTCTTAAATGTAAATCCTTTCATACAGTAACGGGTATCTTGCTGAAAGCTTCAATTCGTGGCTCCTCTTTCAAGCTATCCATTTTAAATTGCTACGGTCCTTACCTTAACCGTGATACTTTCTGGAATGCAGTAGCTTCTGGCGGTCTTCTCTCGCTGCCAAATCTTATTCTGGCTGGTGATTTGAACTTAACCCTAAATGCCTCATAAATTTGGGGCACTAGAGCGCAACTTGATCCATTAGGATCATTTTTTTCCAAGCTCTTCTCAGATCATCATTTAGTGGATGCAGCTCCCTCCTGTGCAGGCCCTATATGGAGGAATGGTAGGATAGGGGAAGATGGAATCTCGAAAAGGTTGGATTGTTTTATGTTATCGGACCAACTTATTAGCTCTCTTCCCAGGTACCGGGTTTGGACGCATAGATGTGGGATATATAATCATTTCCCTTGATTATTCGATTGGTTAGACCAATTGCATCCATGTGCCTATCCCTTTAAGTTTAATCAATCTTGGTTAAACAATGAGGATTTTATTCAGATGATTCGAACTAAATGGCCTCTGATTCATTCAGATAACTCTTTGGATGCTATGTATGAGCTTTCGTTTAAACTTCACATTTTAAAAGAAAAGGTTAAATCTTGGATAAAAGTTGAAACTCTGAAAATGAAGGACAAGTCAGTTTTCTTGGAAGAAGAAATTAGTACTCTTCTTACTTCCTCTCATTCAGCTATATTAAATGAAGAACAGCAGCTGAGGCTGAATGCTCTCAAAACTGATCTTCAAAAATTGTTGGATCATGAGCTATATTCAGCTAGATTTCAAAGTAGGGTTACTTGGGCTATAAATGGTGATGCTAATACTAAGTATTTTCATGCGGTGGCCTCGGCTCGAAAAAATCATAATGCTATCTGGAGCTTACAAGATGAGAGGGGTACTTGGGTATCGAAAGACCATGGTATCAAATCCCTAGGGATTCGTTACTTCAAGACCATTTTTGAGGATGATCACTTGACAAATCTTGCTGCCCAGCTGAAGGTTCTTTGCCTCTTTCCTTCTTATATCAGTGCTGGGGAGAATGAGGCTTTCACTAGCTCAGTAACAATTAAGGAAGTTGAAAGGGCTCTTAAAACTTTTAAAAAATATAAGGCGCCAGGCCCAGATGGCTGGCCTGTAGAATTCTACTTGAATTTTTTAGACCTTCTGGGTCCCCTCCTCGTGAAGATGGTGGAAACTTCTAGGCTTATGGGCAGAGTGAATCCTGCTCTTAATTCTACTTTCTTAGCTCTCATTCCTAAAGTAGATCTACCTGTTTCCTTTGCTGAATTTCGCCCCATTTCCCTCTGTAATCTCTACTATAAATTGATCTCTAAAATTGCGGCCCTGAGATTAAAACCCTTCTTAGATGCTTCCATTTCTCCGCAGCAATTTGGCTTCCTAAAGAACCGCCAGATTCTAGAACCCATAGCCATAACGCAGGAAGTTTTACATTCTGTTAAGACAAATAAGAGATGTGCACTCATCCTTAAACTAGATTTGTCAAAAGCTTTCGATCGAGTAAATTGGACCTTTATTCGTCTGATTCTCATTCAAATAGGGGTCCCTCTTATTGGGGTGAACTGGATCTTAGGTTGTATCTCTTCTGCCAATTTTGCAGTCCTAGTGAATGGTTCTCCTTCTTCTTTTTTCCAGGCCTCTCGTGGTATTAAGCAGGGATGCCCTTTGTCTCCTCTATTGTTCATCCTGGTTATAGAAGGTCTAAGCCTCTTGATCAAAGATGCCAAATGGAATGGGAAAATTAAAGGGATCAAAATATCATCTAAATTCTTCCTCACTCATTTACTTTTTGTAGACGATGTGATCTTATTCGGTCTGGGTTCATATGAGGAATGGGAAGCATTCAAGATCATCCTTGATACTTTTTGTGAGGCCTCTGGTATGAGTATAAACATAAATAAATCTTGTATTCTTCATAATGGTTTGGATGAGACCCTTCTCAGAAGAATTTTTGGTCTCCTTCCTTACATATCTGATTATATTAATAAGGGATTCGTGTACTTGGGATATTTCCTCAAACCTACGGGTTATCTTGTTAAGGACTGGTATTGTCTTATCTCAAAGTTTGAAAAGAGAATCTCTCACTGGACCAACCGACTCCTGTCTATGGGTGGACGTTTGGTCCTCATTCGATCTGTTATGTCGTATTCCTGTGTACTGGTTGGCTCTTTTTTCGGTCCCCTCCTCTGTCTTAGACAAACTAAGAAAACTGATATTTACTTTTCTTTGGGGCTCTTCTTCAAGAAATAAAAAATTTCATCTGGTGGATTGGCATATCCTGGCACGACCTACTCTTCTTGGAGGATGGGGAATCAAGCAACTTCCCAGCTTCAGTCTTTCTCTAAGAGTGAAAAGTTTCTGGCATGCACTTAACAGTAGTGGCATATGGCACCAACTCATAGCTATTAAATACATGAAAAAAATGCCTCTGCATACTTGGTTTAGGGAAAAAAGATTCAAAGTTTGGAATGTTTCGATAATCTGGAGAGGCTTTCTCTCTACTTTACCGTGGATTGGAAAAGGACTTCTTTGGAATGTTTGTGATGGCTCTGCCATTCGTTTGGCCACGGATCCTGTTGTTGGCATGGGCTCTTCTTTTATTCTGCCGAGAGATTTGAGAGATTATTTGGAATACTATGGGATTGTTTCCCTTGCCCAAGCAAGGAATCACACCTCCTCTGCTGTGGGCTATTGGTTTACAGCGGATGAGCTTGATCTGGGAGGAGAATGGAAAATTCTTTGGGACAATTTCATAAGGGGCCTGGAATTTAGCAGAATCCATCTTACTGATAAACGTGACTCCCTCCTCTGGTCACAAAATAATTATGTAGGACCGTTAACTACTGAAAAAGGATATGATTGTATTCTCTCTGTCAGTCGTTCAGATCTTCTTGAACCAGATTTGGCTTTCCTGTGGAAACAAAAAATTCCGCTGAAAATAGTTTGTTTTACTTGGCTTATGGCTAGAGGCAGGATATTAACATGGGATCAGCTTCAGAGCAGAGGTTTTCATGGGCAGAGTAGATGTGTTCTGTTCAAGAAAAATGAAGAAGATAATCACCATCTATTTTTGGCTTGCCCTTTCTCTGTTCGTATCTTAGCATACTTCGAGGCTAAGTTTGGTCTCTCCTTGCCTTCGTACAGTTCAGTCACGACCTTTCTGGTTCAGTGGTATAGTTCCCATGAGCGTACAGCCTCCTTTAGATACCTGCCACTCTTTATTTTATAGGGTTTATGGCTTCTTCGTAACAACTGTCTATTTGAAAACAGAAAACCTGCCAGCTCTGCTCTCATATCCAGGGTTGAAGGTTTATTAAATTTCTATCCACCTTCAAAGAGAATTAAAAAAAATCCGGAATATCGGGTGTAAACCTTCGAAAGTCTTTCCTTGTGCTTTTTTCGATGGGGCTGCTGCGAAGAATATCGGTGGCTCAGGTTTCGTAATCTATATAAATGATTCTCATTTTTTCAGCTTCTCTTTGGGTGTTGGATTCAGTACAAACACTCGAGCAGAATTATTGGCTCTCTGGGAAGTCCTTAGGGTGAGCTCGATGATGGGCCTTCCCTTGCATTTGATCTATGGCAACTCTATGGTTATTATATCTTGGATAAATAGACTCTCTGCACTTGATGTTCCTACATTGATGCACTGGTGTAATGATATTAGAATTATGCTTCAAATGGCCCCTCCGGTAATTTTCAAACACATCTTCCGTGAGCTTCCCTCTCTGGAAGATGGTCTCTCTAAACAGGCCCTGAATTTGGATATGGGATATGGAAATTTATCTGAAACTTTGGATGGAATGGTCATAAATCATGGCCAATTGGTTCTTTTTTAGTGCTGCTGAGCCATATGTTTTTTTAGTTTTGACTGTCAGCATCTGATTGATCTACTTAGTATGTTTGTTATGAGACCACTCTGTCAGTAGGTCTTGCTCTGGAATGTTTGTTTGACAACCATCTTCGATTTTGCTCAGTAAATTCTGACCTGATTTATTAGGGATGATGAGAAAAGTATGCTATGATCAGACTTTATTTCTTTTGATAGTTGTCTGCATGTTTACATCTTATGTTTATGTGATATGATATTATCTCACAGCATCATAAAGATGGTTATTGTAATTGATGTCTTTTGATTCCTATGAATAACAAAGACTGGTATTTTTTCCTCTGAAAAAAAAAATGAATATAACTATGCATCATCCTGACATATCCTGACATAAATGAATGTAACTATGTGTCATAGCTGAGGTGACAATAGTACCCTAATCATTTCACTGGAATGGTTTGTAATCACGGTTTTTCAGCCTTCTAATCTTCTCTTAGGCGACGGTTTCCCTTCTCGCATGCTTGTTGTGGCTAGTAATCTCAACGTGGACAAATAGCTTATGGCCGGAAAATGCAATAGTTGGCTCTTTCAGACAAGTCCAGTCTAAGCCTCAGGAGTCTGGAATATTTGCATAGATAAAATTAATTTTCACTTAACGCTCACAAAATTAGAATATTTGCACATGCTAACTCCCTAAAATATGACATGCTAACTCCCTAAAATTTATTTTCCCATTGGTGCCATTGTTGTGATTACATTATTTTTATGTTAGGTTAAAACATGTTAGATATGTTTGATAGTCTTAGTGTTTTGGAATTCCAAAACAAAATCAATTTCCAAGGGCAATTCCATATATTAAATATGGAATTCACGTCAAATTATATGAACTTTGAGAAGAGAACTTTGAGCTAAATGTAATATAGCTAGAGATTTCAAAACATGCGACTATTAAATATACCCAGAGGTTCCAACTTCTAAAATTAATCTTTCGATGGCTTAAAAAAACAATTATTTCGTAGAGCCATGACTTAAAAAATCTAAATTTATGTGAAGCTCGAGAAATTCCTCGCGGATTCTCCACAATTCTAGTTGAGCCCAAATTCTTAAATTCAAATTAATTTGCATATTCTTAAATAATTGATTAAAGAAAACAAAATTATTACTATCCAATTGTAGTTGTGCTCTTATTATGTTAATTTAATCACATTGTGGACTTTTAGTCAATTTATCAAAGAAAATATAAATAATCATCTAGAGTTGTAATGGTGTTTTTATAATTATAATTGAGCCTAATCTCACTAACAACATTTTTGCATATCCAATATTTACAGCACTAGAAAAACAACTCATACCCATTAACTTAGCATCTCATATAAAAAAATTAAACCCAATGGAAATATAATTGGATATGCATGAAAGGTATTATGCACTAAAAATGATTAAAGAACAAGAAAGTCATTTTAATTTGCTTAATATTTCAAGGGTATTTTGTAGCATGTAAACCATAGATCATGTTTAATCAACTCTCCTTATTTGTATCAACCATTTTTAATGCATGAGCATTGAGTGAAGATAATTGTTGTGGGGCATAATATTACAACTTAAAGAAACAAAAAACTATTCATTGTGTGGAATAAAATTTTCAAGAATGCTTTGCAAAATCACCTAACCACTTCAATATTATAACAAATACAATGATTTGTCCATTGTACTGAATCTTCTCTGGAAGTTTAACATTCCAGCAAAGATAAGATGTTTCATCTGGTTTCTGATTATGAATAAAGTATTAACCTGGGATAATCTACAATGTCGAGGTCGTCAGGGACTGAGAATATGCATTCTCTACAGGCAGGGAGAAGATATGATACAACATCTATTTATTGACTGCTCCTTTACTAAGAGAGCCTTTGCAGTTCTTCATGATCAATATGGCATTCCATCCTTTTTTAAGGGCTCTGTCAGGTCGTTCCTTGAACTTTGGTTCAAAATTTTTTCAGTCGTCACAGCTTTTATCTACTTGCCTCTCTTCTTTTTCTGGAGCATCTGGAAACTTAGGAATGGTTGTATTTTTGACAATAAGCAGCCCACTGTTTTCTCTATCATTCTACAAACTGAAGCGCTAATGCATCGTTATCTTGTTCCAAAAAAGAAGAAAAAAATCAGATGCATTGGTTCTTTTCCATAGCTCATCTTCCCATGTGGTTTTTTCGACAGAGCGGCTGCTGGGAACCTTGGGGGAGCAGGTTTTGTGATTCATTTGAGTGGCTCTCATACTATAAGCTTTTCTCTGGGCTGTGGCAGTAGTACAAATACTATATCTGAGCTACTGACTCTCTGGGCTCTCCTTGCTGTGACTAAACATATGGGGATCCCTCTTCTCACTATATTCGGTGATTCCCTTGTCATCATCTCATGGGAAAACAAGACCACTTCACTAAACTCTCCAAATTTGAGTCACTGGTGTGAGGACATACGATATATGCTACAATCTATTCCATCTGTGTCCATCAAGCATATTTATCGTGAGCATAACCAACAAGCTGATAGTCTCTCAAAAAAGGCTCTATCAATAGATACTGGTTTTGGAAACTTCTTGGAATCTTTGGATGGCATGATCATTGATCATGGTAACTTTCAGCTTTTTTAAGCTTTGTGTTGGGTCTTAACCCATTTTTTTTGCTCAGAATTATGTTTATGTATGTTCAGAAGCCTAGCTGACACTGAAGAGACTCTTAGCCTTCTTGTTATGCTCAGGACTAGTCTGCTTCATGGTCATTTTTTGATATGGAATTCTTTGCAAAACTTCTGACCTATTCATAGGAATGATGATAAAAGCCTGCCCTTGGCAGGATTGTTGTCCATTATTGCTCATGCTCTTGGTGACATGGTATAACTATAGTGATTAGAAGGTCTCCGAGGTGTAAGTTTCACAGTTGATGGATTGCCACAGCAGGCTGATTGTATATGATGTCCTTTGATTCAATTATGAATATCAAGGTCTGGTATTTTTTCTTCTGAAAAAAACAAATACAATGATTTCATATGTCAGTTTGATCTTTACTAAATTTTCACCTTAAAATAAGAGTTAAAAAAAATATTACATATAGAAGAATAGGGATACAAAATAAGACCCTTGGTATAAATATTTATATAAACATACCAAAATATTGGAGTGTCACTTAATTTTCGAAGATAACATTACATTGGTTTCTATTTATTGCATGGGTTCTTTTTTATTGCTTATTAATATTTGCATCATAATTCATATAGATTCACTATACTTACTTTTAACACATAAACTTACATTATCTACATACACACAACTTTCGTTCATTTTAGACATACTAAAATTCCCTTTGGTGTTTCATTTCCATGGCTTTGGGGGTATGCTAGTTATTATTGTTGTGTATATTTTGATATGTCCAAGCCTCAAAAATATTTGCATAAATAAAATTAATTTTCACTTAATACGCAGACAATTAAATCATGATATAACATGACCAAGTTAAATTAATAAATTTTAAATTATATTTATTATTATTATGTATATTTTAATTGGAATTGGATTTTATATAAAAGTCATTTCTTATATACTTAGTTTAGTTCATAACCGGTTTTATTCATCACAAGCGTAGTTCATAAGTATAGAAAAAAAAACCTTTTAACTAAACTACTCTATAATAATTTATTTTAATATTATTTTTAGTTTTTAAAACTTTAATTTATATTTAGTTTATAATACAATACCATGTGAATGAAATACATATATTAGCAATTTAGATTTAATATAACTTAACACATAAAAATATGCAAAGCATTTATAGATTAAAATGGTTTATAAGTCTTTTATGTATTTTTTCAAATTCTTTATGAATTTTATTAAAATTATTTAACAATTATATAATTATATATTTTTAAAATTGTTTATAAGTTTTTTATATATTTTTTCAAATTCTTTATAAATGTTATTAAAATTATTTAACTATTGTATATTAAATTAAATATTTAAAAATTAAAATTCATACATATATTAATAATTAAAATCATTTTAAAATGTAATTGTTATATATATAATATTTATAAGTAAATCATAAAAAAATATTTATAAGTAAATATAATATATATATATTTAAAATTTAGAATCATATAATATAATAAATTTTATTTATTTTTAAATATTAGGATTTATTTATTGAAGTAACCTATTTTACTATATCTATAATGTATATATCAAATTATGCAAGAATTAAAGGGTTGTGTAACTTTTACATCACTCTTGAAGTTATGGCTTTATATTATAATCCTTTAGCTCTTTATAGTAATTTATAATCTTATTAATGATTTTGTTGGTAAAAATTATACACTTAACTAGGACCAATTTAATGATTTAAAACTCTCATGTTTAAAAAAATCAAATCAAATTAAATGCAGTTTTATAAAAACAAAATATTTTCCTTGCCATATTTATATTTATTTATCAATCTAATAAGACATTATTTTCATATACACTATTCTATTTATTAAATTTATATGCTTCTTTTCGTCACTATTTATTATATTAGCTATAGATTAACTATAAACTAATACCACTATTTTTCCAATATATATGTTTGGTAAAAAAATGTAATACATATTTTTGATAAAAATATTCTTTTCTTATTTTCTCATTTTACAATTAATAATATATTTTATAATTACTTTAATATTTGATAAGAAAATTTAAATTTTGTTTGGAATTATATTTTTTATATTTGATAGTTATTCTAACTTATAAACTAAAAATTAATATACTAAAACATTTAAAACAAAACTTAAGTGCTAATTTATTTTACATTATTTTTATATAAGAAGTAGGTATTCACATATTTTGGTAAATATGTACTCTAATTTCAGATTTATATTGTCTTAGTTCTTATCTATTTCACTAGATATCATATTTTTTTGGACAACTATCCAATGCACAAGTACCTATTTCACAATATATCTTATTTTATGGACAATTATGCAATGCTTATTAATTACTTTCTCATAATTTAACAATCCCTATATAAAACAGTTATCCTCATACAAAGCGGCAGGAACTAGCTACTACGTAGCACTTGTTTTAGCATGATATGTCAAAATTGATGATGATGAAGATGATGATAATGATGTCTTTTTTGTAATTTAATATTTTTTAATAAAATTCAACATTAGTCTTATCAACCATATGTTATTTTGGAATGACATGTCACAATTGATGATGATGATGATGTCATGTCACAACAACATTCATTTTTTTATTATTTATTTTTTTTTATAATGTTTTTTCATAATTTAGGATGTTTTAATAAAATTCAAAAGCCTATGTAACAGTCTTATCAACCATATGTTATTTTGGCATGACATGTCACAACTACCAATTACCAAGTGATGATGTTGATGATGTTGACGATGATGACAACACCAACATGTCACAACTACATTAATAGAATTTAAATTAGTATGCTTATAATTTAAAAGTTTACCTAAATACTTTCATTTCTATGTGTAATACCACCATTTGGACCCTTGTAATGTATTCAATTAGATTATGGTAATATTTTAGGATGTAATATTTTATTTAGACCATATGATTGGCTTGTCATGCTAACTCGAAAACTATGTAGATATTGTATTGCAAAAATAATAAAATGGTCCACGATGGTTGTGTAAAAAGCACTAAAGGAGCTATGATTCCACTCAAGGTTGGAATTTCAAATGGCGGACACCCGTCAAAATTGCTGGTAACAATCAAAATCTGAAACGTTTTCTGTATTCTAAGCCAGATTTTGACAGTCTCAGTAAAATCTTAGTTGTATTTGACGGGTAAATTGACCCATGATGGGCATTTACCCGTCTAATTTCATCCCTGATTCCACTAGAGGGGAAGAGCAAAGGGGGACTATGAGAGACTAAATCATTTTCTTCCAAGTGTCAACCTTATAATTCATCCAATTTTTTCCATGTGCTTTAATAGGTTGATTGCCTCCTTTTGATTTTTGAATCCAGTCATTGGATGCATGTGTGAGGTTGGTGGGAAAAGTCACCTCATCCAGTTATTGAAACATGGCGTTGAATGCACTTTGTGACATTTCTATCAAATATCAGAAGTCAGTTCTACAATTGTCAGAAGTCCTTTTCTTATATGGTCATAAGTTATGTTAGTTGTATTTTCACCATCATCTCATATCCTTTGGAGTCAACACTCATTTTATCATTCTCTCTTTCAAATCTACACAACGTAGACTTCCTCATTGATGTTCATGACCATTACCAAACTGTTTATGACCCAAAATTTTGAATTTAGAAATAGGGTTGTATATTTGAAGGGAAAATAGATGGTTGTAGGAGAGCATAGAGGTTGGGAAAGCTAGGAAAATTTATCCATTGAGTTTTTCTAGTCCAATATCCTTGGGATTAGCCATCATTTATGCTATAGTAGGTTCTCCAACAACATACAACAGATTGGACTCTTACTGCTAGTACTAGTAAGCACTATAAGGGTTGGATTTCCTTAGGGAACTCTGGATTAGTGAAGGGGAATTCCTTCTTTATGTTGTGTGGGGTAGTCGGAATGAGTGCCATGGTTGTGATGGCTGCGTGAGATTTGTGTAGAACTCTATATGAACATCCGACTAAGCATAGAGAAAAGAACGAGTTGTGGGCAGAGAGAGAGAAGCTTGTAGGTGTTCCCTTCGCCCTAGTGGCATCATAGCCCAACATGGGGGTGGCCTCTTAGAAGAAAGTGTATATGTTGGACATAGTGCCTATGGTTGGGTGGAAAATCACTCTTACACGACCAATTTGCTTGGATCTTCTTTGTTTAAAGATAAGTATTCTCTAGTATTTGAATATGCAAAGTTTTTATTTGTTGCATGTGATGATTATGCCAATATATGCATGCTATATGTGTGTGGATATATTTTATTTCCATTATGTATATGCATACTAGAATTTGACACTATGATGGTGGTGGTGGTGTCTAATAAGACCAACTTTGGTTTATCAGACTGATCTAGGAGGATCTAAAAAGGCCCAAAAATCAAAGTTTTCAAAACTCACTAAAAATGGCATCAGATTGAATATCTTATTGAGATATTTCCAACAGCGCAAACATTGCATCAAACAGACTCCGGATGGGAAAGTTATGGCTCACAGAAGTTTTGAGAATCAAGAAAAAGCGGCACATTGTACATGTTGTGCCGCTGACGTGGTTGTCGTACTGCTAGCATCAACATGACAAATGGAAGCACCAGAGGGTGCCATGTGTCACCCATATTTGCAATTTTTAGGGTCCAAATGGACTAATAAAAAAGTACCACATGGAATTATAATGTGGCGTTGTTGACATGGTAGATGATGTGGCACTGCTAACATGGCAGATGATATGGCACTACTGACGTGGAACGATGATGTGTCATGATGACATGGCACGATGATGTGGCATAATGACATGACATGTTGACGTGGTAGGTGGGTTCCACATTTAGTAGGTAGGGTAGTAGGTAGCAGAATCGATAAATTTGGCCTCTACTAAAACCTTTGCCAATTCTCCTTCTAGTGATGAATACCTCCACCAAATTTAGTTAGCGACAGTAAACTGCCAACTTTAGCAAGATGTCTCCAAAGTGCCGCCAACTTTAGAAGATTCTCCAAACTGTCACCAACTTTAGTATATTTTCCAAACTATCTCCAACTTTAGCAGCACATTAACCCTACTAACCAACCTCTGCCAATTTTAGAGGTGCTCACATGGCACTCACAAATTTGGTATAGGGGTTAAACCTTGCCATTCAACGTATAAGGGGGTAATCCCAACAACCAAGAGGGGGGAGAATATTGGAGAGAATAACACACAGGAAGGAGGCCAAGGTGGCATGAATTTCGAGACAAGTATAGGAGGTATGTACTTTGCATGACAATCAAGTCAAAGCTCCTCTTTGGAGCAAGGTTCCACATCTTGAAGCTAAGAGAAAGTATACCATTCCTACTTGGAAAGGGGTCGAGTTTATACTCAAATTTCACAAAAATTTTCAAGAAATCCATATTTGTGGTCTATTTCTCCATATGAGCATCCGGTCAGAAGCGAGCTATCAGAGGTATTATTGATCTACGTCCCACGACTAGATCCTGACTTTCAGCACGAAAAGGTATCAAGTTTTACTCAAATTTCATTGTTTTTCACAAGGAATCCAAATTTACTATCTATTTCTGCAATAAAGGTCCATAATTGAAAGGGGTCTTTAGTGTACATGGTGTATGTCATATTATTGTAATGTTGGCAATTGAAGATTAATTTAGCAGTCTTGTTGGTTGAAGAGGACCCAAAGACGTAGCCAAGGAGGTCATGGGGAACTCCATCATCAAATGTCTTATGTCTTCATGGATGTGTGTGCTTATATGTCTTTCGTTCTCTTGATTTAATTTCAAAAAAAGTACAATGCTTAACGCAAGTTAAAAGACGTCATTCAATGGAATTAGCCAAAGTAATCCATTTACATAAAAGCAAGGAGTTGGCCAGAAAAAGGTCTTGGATGTTGAAATAGGTATAATGCATTTATCCTCTTTCGTATCTTAAGAAAAAAGTAAGGAATTATTTGTTTTGCTTTAAAATTGTATTCCTATGCTCAAAAAGGTTTGAAGAGAAGCGTTCCTAAATCACCATAGTTTTGATCGGTTAGAAGGCTAGGAAGGTCTATATTCTAACAAAGATTTTTAAACAGAGATCTAACATGGGTGTAATTGTACGTAGGGAACTCTAAGAGAAATTGATTTTCATCCTCAACGCTCATAGTCTCACATAGATGGCAAATACTTTCACCCCACGGTGTTTTAGAAATTGTCCAATACCCTTTTTCACTATGAAACTCATGAGAGTTAGTTTCAACATGATGAAATAAATTATTTTTTGTTTTTCTCATTTTAGAATTATTTCTTACTTTATGCATTTGCAAGGTGGCAATAACACTTATTAGATAATGAAATGTGAGTGTTTTTTAAATCTAAAAAAGCAATAGTATGTTAACAACACTTATTAGTCCCTGTAGAAGGATATGACTCATTGTAATCGATTCATCGTTGACTACCAATTAATCTGGGTTGACCTGTAAATAATTTGTGCTTTAAACAAAGTTTGTTTATTTTATAACATTAAAACTAAAAAAACTTGGGCATACTTGGCTAATAGTTTTGATGTCTTATTGTCGGGCTCTCACAAAATGTGAGAGCATAACCAAAGTTTTAACATATAAAATATCCAATACTACTTATGCAATATGCAAATTGTCAGGGTACATTAATTCCTAACAAACAATAATAATGACTTGTTACAAACCTAATAAATGAATTAAATGCATGTATTCATTAATTATGCGACATGACTGTGGATTTAAATGTATGGTTGTTGACCCTTTACATGGAATCTTTAGGGCAAGTACATAGGTGTAGCTACTACATATAGTGCGAGTACATGAAGTGTAGCTCCTACATCAATATGTTCACAAATTTTATGATGACAATAAGATCATATCAACATTGTATAGCTATGTAGTTCAAAATCAATAACTTACCTATTTTCGTTGCCATATTTTGCTTTTACTCATAATTTCAACAAAAAACCCATACTTGAGTGATGAATGAAAGGGTTTCTTATTAGGTATTAATGATTTGATAACACTACTAATTAAAACTTACAACCAATTTTTGTCATTCTGTTTTTTCCTCTGCAAGGACATAAAACTCAGTATTAAACATACAGCTAAGTCAAGTATTAGATTTAGCTAATTCTAACATTTTCAAGTAATGTTTGAGTACTTAAAAGCATAATCTTTGCAGGTTTTGTGAGAAAGTGACTTTATAGTAAAAACTTGAACATATCTACTTGGGATAATACTTTGGTTGTGTGCCAGTTGATAGGCATTTTATGTGAACCAACTTGATCGGGTTTAGCCTGATTGTAGCCAATATTTTCCCGGTGATTAATACAGATCATTTGATTAGTTATGCATTTTTTTAAGAGCTTCATAAATGTAGATGTTATAGATATTGAGGAATTTGTAGGATTTGATTGGGTACAAGCCTCAAATACTTCTGTCATGTCTGAGGATGTTAGGGAATCACCTCCCTCAAAAGGACTAGAGGAGGTATGGCTCCATATCCAGTCGATGGTATGGCTCCCGTGCAGTACAATGACAAAAGGATTCAAGTTACCAGCATAAGCAGTCCTTAGTCGGTTTCATCGATCAAACATGCATAAGCAGGGGCATAAACATAAACCATATATATATAATCTAAGTCGGTTTCAACGGTCAAACATGCATAAGCAAGGGAATAAACAAAAGGACTAGCATAAGAAGGCGTATAAACAGGTATTGACCAACTTACCGAAAGAAGCAGTCAAATTGAGTTATCATCGAGTTGTAGCATATGAGTAGGAGAAGTTAAGGTAGACCAAGCTACGATTAACTACATTGTTTTCTCCTAAATTCGATTATGTTGAAAAAGGAAGGACCAGTTATGGGCTTGACGGAGGGGGCACTCCAAACAATAATCACATTACTCGAGGGAACACCCTCTAATAATTGCCGAGAAGGTGGGAAGAGGGCACTCGATGTAATGGTTATGGGGTTGACAGTGCAGAGAGAGCACTCCCCATCACTGGAATCATGGCACGCGCAAAATTCTCAAGAGGGGGGGAGTAGGTGGGAAATAATTGCATTGGGAAGGGAAGAATGGGGATAGGGGGTGACGGAGATGGACAGAGGGATACGACGATGGAGTCTAGCGGTGACGGAGAGAGAACATGACCTGTTGACAGAGGGGATTGGGGATCACTGGAGTGCCAGCACGACGATTATCAACGGGAAAATTCATCGCGTCCTTAGATTCTTCCATTTATTCATGAATAAAACGTGTAGATGTTATATCATTGCAGCCCTTAATTTTGATATTTAGAAAAGTGGATATCATCTAAATCATTAACAAAAATGTTAGCTTTGCAAAATGATATGGTTTGGCAATTGCAACTTCCCATGATATGCGTTGGGGTACTTCCATTGAAACATCATTTTCCAAAATAAAGGATAAAAGTGGGAATTATAAGTTTTGATATCAGTATTATAATCTAATGGAAAATATGTGATTCTTAATAAAGTAATATGATCATAATATATATATATACATTTTAATTTGTCAAATTATGTAAGATTTCTTATAAATTAAATTCCAAATGGTTTTAGTTAACATTGAGACAAGTTATCAATTTTTTATATGTTATATACTAGCACACCTAGATAATTTGTGGTGGATCACCCTGATAGGGATCAAATGGTTGAGAGATAGTAATGGAATGGAAGACAGTTTGGAATTTATTTTTTATTCCTGGTATTCTTCTAATTAAACAGGTTCAACTCAGAGTTATCCATACCTAGCTACATGTTATCACATGTATTCTTTTTGTTATCCATTTATCAAATATCAATTGTTTTCAAGTTCTTTTTTTTTTATCTCACATTCTTCTAGTTATCTCCCATTAACTGTTGGTTATCCATTCATCAGCTTTGAGTTATCCATGCATCACTACCAGTTATCCATTCATCAACTACCAGTTATTTTTTATTTACTTTATTTTTATAATTGTTTATTTTGAATTTTGAACGACTACCATAGAATCAATCTCGACATTACACTTGTCTCATCCTCATCCGTAGATGAAAAATCATAGGTCGTAGTCCACCCCAAATCTCAAATAAAAACGCCTATCAATGTAATAAAGATCGAAATTTTAAGAAAATAATTTAAATTTAAATTTTAACTTACTAAAGAAATTTATGTATAGTCGTTTCTATATAAAGAGAGAAAACACACACACGCACACACACACATATATGACTATTTAGATTATTGAATGTAGTTTGCAGTTTGTTATACCAGATGAAAAAATATAAAGGCAATTTTGGAAATGTAGGTATTTAATGGCAGTTATGAAAAGCTCAAGGAGCTTGATATGTAAGTCCTTACATTACAGTTCATGCTATTCTAATAGAATAAAGATTGTTTTTCTATAGAAAATATAAATATATAAGTAAACCTGAAGGAGTGATGGGTGGTTTGGATATGGTTATCCCTTTGGTGCCTAGGCCTTGAAACACTTTCTTCCATCCCTACAAAGTATTTTTTAGAACCTATCCTAATTTTTTACTGACCTATAAACCTTAACGATGATTATACCTCTCAACTTCCAAATCCAAGAGCTCCCCTAGTCTCCTCTCACCAACTTCACTCTAAGAAACTTGTCGGGACTGAGGACAGTGGAGCGGTTGAAGGGGACTTTCTCCCATGCTAGACACTCATTCCTAATATGGTAGAAAATATTTCATTTCCAAGAAAAAAGTCAAAGCTTCGAAGGAAATATAGGAAGGAAAACAAAGCACCATTAAATGGGTTCGTAGAGCAAGAAACCCCTCGAAGAAGGTAACCTAACAATTTTGTTTTATCTAAGTATCCGAGGGGTGGAAGGTGCTCCTAAAAGACTAGCCCTTCGTACTTTAATATATGTTTATCATCCAGATGTGGTTCTCTTTCAAGAAATTATGTATTTGGGTTCCTAGGCTATTGAAATACTTTCTTCCATTCTAAATAATTGCACCTTTTGCGCATTAGATGCAAATGGTCAATCTAGTGGTTTGCTAACCGGTTGGAACTCTAATTTTAGTCACCCTTTAAACTTCAGTTATGCATGTAGGTATATTTATTGAAGGAAAATAAAAGGACTCGAGGAGGAATATAAATATATTCAATATCTATGGGATTTATGGAGAGAGACGAGTGTTTTGGGACAACATTAAGGATCAAGGTTTTTTTTATAGGGGAGAATTCCATCATAGGAGGGGACTTGAACCTGACATTCTCTACAAGAGAATGTTCGGGTGAGATATCCAAACCAAAACCTCTTTCAAAAAAATTTATACATCTTTTTTAGGAAGCTAAGCTAATCAACTTTGAACCAATCCAACTAGTTTGGACTTGGAGAAATTCGAGAAAAGGAAGAGTGGGCATCTCAAAGCGATTAGAAAGCTTTCTCATTGCAGAAAAAATTGTAGAAGAGGAAAAAAGATACAATCCTTGGGTTGGTCTTGGAGTTTCTTCTTTTCACTATTTGATTCGTATCCAAATTGAAAAGGAGACAAAAAAAACCCATGGTCTTATGGGCCTTTAAAATTCAATCATTCCAATCTTGAAGATGAGGACTTAAGATCTATCATTAAAAAGATATGGATTTGTTTTGAGTTTTATTCTAGTGAAACAATCATCTTCTAGTTTTCATCAAATTTAAAAAGGGTAAAGAAGTTGGCAACATATTGGGATAAAAGGGTAAAGAAGTTGGCAACATATTGGGATAAAAAGGAAAGGAAGGAAAGTTAGGTGGAATTGTTAAAGGTGGAAAGTAATTTGAAAATTTCGTTTAAAAATAATTATGCAAGGACTTTCAATGAGGAAGAGCTGGACACTTTAAAAACAATTCAAGACCAAAAAAATAAATTATTATGTTTGGAGGAGTTAATTAGGAGACTCGATAGTCATTCCATTTGGTGGAAAGCAAGGGATAATGATACAAAGCCTTTTCATCACTATGCCAATAATAGGAAGAATGTGAATACGATTTGGTAGATTGATTTTCCAATTGGAAATAAATCAATATCCTTTGAAACTGTAGCAACATTAGGTTAACCACATTTCCATACTGAACGCTTAAAGAACCTGAGGCCTCTAATATCATTGAATAGTTGTTAATTATCAGGTTTTTCCCCATTTTTTTAAGAATAAATGAATGCAAGTTTGGAGGTTGCAGTTACAAAAGAAGAACTAAGTAGGGTGGAAAAGGATGTAGATGAGGAATGTAGGAGACAAGAGGAGGTGATTCCCAAAACAATGACCTCTTCACCTCAACAAGGTAATAAACATTGATTTAATATTATCATTGAACTATTATTAAATTGTAGTCATGAGTGAAAATTATATATATTTTCACTTATTTATAGTGGGTGTTGGTCCGAATGTTGGAGATCCCACTCAACCTATACAAAACATGATATGCATGTTGCATTCCTATATTATGAAGCAGGAATCAATAGAGAAGTGTTCCACCAAACATAGATGAGGATGACATGCCTCTTATGAAAAATTTTAAGAATAAGAAACCATGTAGGAAGTGATGTAAAATCAACTTTATTGATAATATATTTTGTACTATTATATTTGTACAAACAACTTTATTAATATAATATATTTTGTATTACTTTATATGTTATATATCTTATGGAATCTACATGTTTAATGGACTATGGGGAATTGAGAGTGATGGGAGTGGGGGGCATATGAGATTCCACCTTCACATGGTTGATCTTGTTTAGTAGAGAATAGACTATTCTTGAAACCAAGAAAAGCTTAAGCATGTATTTTGTCATTTTTATTTTTTTAATTTTATTGATATGAAGTAAAAAAATGGTTGAATAAACAAGATATTAGATAATTATGGATCTTATATGCCCTTATGCAGATGCTATATTTTAATATTCTAAGAGTTTTTTCCACCTTATATGTAGTCGCTATATCTATGCTTGTTTGAATGGTTCAAGTATTGAAAAATTGTACATGATCTTTTCTCTAAGTGTTGCATCTTTAAATTTATTTTGTTTGCAAGCTTAGATCTAGTAGATCATTCAATATGATAGATATGCTAGGGGTTTCTATTAACTCATTTGGGCTTTGCAGTACTACTAGTGATATTTAACAAAGTCGATATTTCGTCATATAGCTTTCCATGTGCTAATTTCATCACATTGACTCAGGTATATGTCACTTTTTAGTATAATAAATCTCCTTTTTGCACTAATTTGCAGTAACAAATGTTTGTATGCCTTCAAGAAATTGATGGAAGATCACATATTGCTAAAATTGTTTTGTATTGAATTGTGTGTTTATCCCATCATGTTTTAAGGCATGAAGAAAAGATTACTGA
The DNA here is from genome assembly GCA_001517045.1 of Pseudotsuga menziesii. NCBI lineage: Eukaryota > Viridiplantae > Streptophyta > Pinopsida > Pinales > Pinaceae > Pseudotsuga > Pseudotsuga menziesii. Next base: position 78,344 of record LPNX010960408.1, on the reverse strand, counting down.
TAGGTAGCAAGCTCATTTATGAGTAATTCAATTTGAAGTCTAACTCTAAGTGATTTTATGAGGAAAATGGAGCTAACCCTTATGAATAGATCACAATAGATATAGTTGTGTTACAATAGATTGCTTCCCAATGCCATAAAAAAATAGAAGGGATAAGGGATAACTAACTAGACAAATAAAAAAGCTAATCCACTCTATCCCTAATAAAAATAGTGAATATACATAATTAGGAAGGAGGAAGACTATGAAAAAGAAAACTAATATATTGAAGGGAAATAAATAAAGGTAAATGGATGATATAAGCAATAAAGATAAACACATGATATAAGAATACAATAGCGTTGACCTTGTAAGGTACCTTTAGGTGAAATTGTTCTCCTTGAAATTCTAAAATATTGTTGCAAGCTAAATGGTTTAAGACAACGAGTAGGTTTTACTAACTAGGTGTTGGCCCTAGGTTTGTTTTGGTTATTTTTGGGCACCAGTCTTGAAGTTACAGTCTAAGTGTGAAAGGAGCCTCGACTAAATGGTCAAGGAACTGGTCAACTCTGAAGTTTTAGGCAAAGATCGAGGAAGACCGATTGTTTTGACAAAGTCTAGCCAAAAGGTTAATTAGTTGGTTAGATTTTTTGTCCACTTACATTTATGGGATTGGGTAGTAGGCGCGGGATGTAAAACGACCATTAGAGAATATAAATATGTAATGGGCTGGGTTTTTTGGGGTTAGCTAGTTTTTTAGAGGAAAAGACACTTTTTGTATCAGGTCGAAGAGTATGTAAGAGTTTTGTCAGAGATTAAGTTGAGTCGAAAAGTATGAGGTCGATATGTAGGTTATGTGCACAGATCTAATGTAATGGAATTTTGGAAGAATGTATGTAGGGTGTGTGCACATATGTAAAGTGTTCAAGTTGTGACTCTTCATAATAAACAAGCATCTTTGTGGTTTTTCCCATCTTGGGTTTCCATGTTAAATCTTGGTGTCTTTGGTGCATGTTGTATGATTGTGATGAATTCTTGTTTTTTTTTAACAAAAACAGAAAAGGGGGTTGTATTAACAGGCTGTGCACAGCCATTCATTACATTTCTGAAGGGAGATATATAGCCGAGACGGCACAAAAGCNTTTTCGGCACTCATGTGCTCCTTGGATATTAAATTGTAGCCTTCTTTTACAGTATACTGCCCTGTTCTTCCCCATCCCAACCGATCCTTGATTGAGAGGCACGATGGAGAAAGACCGTGCAGGGTGGACAACAAGATTTCAGCCGCGTCTCGCAGATGATGTGGAGGAGAGATATCCTTCCATCCCAACCAATTGCCATTCGTTTCCCAAGTAGACAGGTCGAAAAGAGTATGCATATTCTTNCATCCCAACCAATTGCCATTCGTTTCCCAAGTAGACAGGTCGAAAAGAGTATGCATATTCTGCTCAGACAACCAATCAGAAAAAGAGCTCATACCTGAAAGAGAGGAACGCTG
>LPNX010960408.1:3643-59272 GCA_001517045.1 Pseudotsuga menziesii | reverse complement strand
CCCCCCCCCCCCCAAAAAAAAAACAAAAAAAACCATCTTGAGCAATTGAGGCCTTAAGGAGTCCACCTGAAAATTGAATTGTAGTAGGCATGAGAGAATGATATGCCCTTGAAAGAGCATATCAACTTATGAGTAGAGATCATCCAAGAGGACAAGTGGATATTGTTAATCATGCAAGCATTTACAGCTCAGTTGACAATCACTTTAGCATCCCCAAAGATGAAACATGGTTAAACCATCCAACTGAAGTGCTTGAAAAAATAAAAAATCAACCAAAAAGTCAAAAGATCGCCTTTGGTGTTCGAACTAGATCCACAACACATCCAAAGTTTGTACATGGTGGACCTATTCAACCAAAGAACTGCCCCGACACCGCATATAGAAAGACCCTTCTGAGAGGATCCATAAAAAAACATGAAAATTTATCAAATTCGAGGGTCGGCTCAAGCGGGATCCTGGAATATACTATTTTCAGAGAACTTGTAATGATTGAAAATTCTCTAAAGGCTGCCACTCCACAAGAGCCAACTTTGATGAAATCCAATCTAGATTCTTTAAATATTATTGTGTTCCTGCATTTCCAGATTTCCCAGCAATTGAAGCAGGGAAGGTTCTACCAGTCACCACCTCCCAATGCCCAGTATTGGAGACAATCAGCAAACGAATCCCTAGCCCACATAACCAGAACGTTACAAAGCCTATAGGTGTATAACCAGATGGAATTTGAAAAATATTAAAAAATAAAATGAAAAATGTTACAAAGTCACGTTATGCTAGCAGACATAAATGAAAAATATTAAAAAATAAAAAATGAGAAATATAAATTACATATCCACTTAAATAAAATAAAATAAACTAAACTAGCATAGATCCATAAATTAGATCCATTTGGGTGCTTGATAAATAGAGGTTTAAAATGGATCTATACTAATTTACTAAATTTGTTCTTTAGAAAATGATTCTTTGTATTTTTTTAATATTCGTTTTCACGTTCATTTGTCTTTTTATTCTCTCTAATATATATTAATTGTTAATAATTAATGGAAATGCTAAACTCTTTTTTAAATGATATTCAACCTTCTTACAAGATTCTAGCCTTTTTATTTTATTCATTTTTAATTACTTTTAAAATAATTTAAATTAACTAAATTGCTTTATAATTCACCATAATAATAATAAAACATTTTTTTATAATAAAATTTAGATATTTTGGTGTGGCTTTAGAGTAGAATTTATATATTATGTCTTATTGATTAGAATAAAGGAGTGTCATCCAAATAACATTAATGAGATCAATTTGTGTTTAATCTAACACTACACCAACAAGTCTCTTAAAACAAAAAAGAATATAGAGAAAAACATGTCCCCTAATTTATCAAATAATAAAAACCCAAAAATAAAACTAAATGAAAAGTAATTAAAAGATCTATGTTAAACCCAGATTTACCAAACACCAAAGGGATCAAAATGTTTGAGGTGTATTTTTTTATGAAAATTTAAAAATTTAAGTTAATAAAAACATACCCCTAAAGAAATTGGATCCCTCTCGGTGCTTTCTAGATCCAAGTTTAAGATAGATCTATGTTGTTCCAATACATAAGATCATAACATCGTCAACAAATAAGAGGTGAGTGATCAAAAGGTTGGATCCAAATTTAATCCTTTTAATTTTACCATCTATTCTACCATTTGTGATCAACCTACTAAGGCCCCCAGTGATTAAAATGAAAAGCAGAGGGGAAAGAGGGCATCCTTGGCGCAAGCCTCTTATGCCCGAGAAGAACTCTGTGGGACTGCAATTTAATAGGATAGCATAATTCACCTAATAAATGCACGCCATGATCCATTTTATAACCCTGTAAGGGATCTCTATTTGCATAAGGATCAACCTTAAGAAACCCCAGTGGCCTTCATCATATTCTTTGTTTAATTTCAATTGGAGTATCATTGCTTCTTGATTTCTCTTTTTACACTGTGGAAAACTTCTTGGACAACCCCAATTGCTTCCAAGATTTGTCTATTATGCAGGAACACAAATTGCTCTGGAGTCATACACCGAGAAAGAGTTTCCTTCAAGCAGATTGCAATGACCTTTGCAATCAATTTGTAAACAAATTTGCATAGTGATATAGGACTATAGTCGTTAAAGTCTTCTACATCGGAGTATTTTGGGGGATTAGAGCAATGAATGTGGAATTTAGGGCTCCATAAACAAAACCAAAGAAATATCATTGAATCTTCAACAACAGCTAGTAGGTCCTTACCCATGAACTCAAAACATTCAAGGAACAATTCCAAGGTCTATCCTTCAGGCCCCCGGATTTTTTATCACATCGAAACATTCATAGCGTATTTTACTTCATCTAAAGACACAGGCACAAACAGGCTATCACCTTCTTCCTTGGATACTCCTTAATCACATTAATTTGTTTGTGAACTGAAAATTTACCTAGGTATTTATAAAGATCCTTAAAGTGAGAAATTTCCAGAGACTAAAGATTGCCATGATCATAGACCAAATCCCCGTTTTCATTTTGAAGCTCCCATATTGAGTTGTTGATTCTCCTGTGTTCTACAAACTTATGGAAAATTTTGGTATTTTTATCACCTGCCTCCAGCCAGTTGACCTTGCTTTTAACCACCATTTCTCCTCGTGGAGATTTAAAATCTTGAGTTTTTCTTGTTCCAAAGCCACTAGCTTCTCCAATTCAATCGGATTAAAAATACCAATAACATGAGTAGAAGTTAAAGAGGCAATTTTTTCTTCAATGCTAAGAACATCCACTATGGCTTGAACCCATCTATTATTTTCCCATTTTTTAACAGGCTCTTTTACGACGATAAGATTCTTGGACAATTTCTCCATGGTCGAGAAGGAAGAGCACTCTTCTTCATGTAACCATATATGTTTAACTAGATTAATGAAATCCTCTTTCTTAGGCCAATTATGATTGAATTTGAAAGGGTATTTTTCCCTATTACCTTCGTATTCAAATTGGAAAATTATAGGGTAATTATTAGATACTCATGCAGATTCCAGCCAGGAACGATATCTAAAAAGCTTCTAAAGAAAAGATTCAGCAAATAAAAATCAGTCAAGACGCTTTGCAATTCCACACTAACCGCTTCTACCATTACGCCAAGTAGGACAAATCAGGAAAGGTTCAATATCCACCAACTCTTGTTTGTCAAACATTTTCTTAAAAAAAACACCCAATGGATCCAAACAGGCTCTCATCCCCCAGATTTAAGATGCAACCCAAGTGGAGTTTAGGTCCCCTACAATCGTAATTTTTGGTAGGTTTAGGAGCCTTTCCAAGAATGTGTTTTCCCAAAAAGATATCATTTTCCTGATATGGATCGTAAATGTTCAAAAGGTCTACTTCTTCTTTAAACCCTAAAATTTTTCCAGATATAAGTATACCTACAAAAATAGAGAAGGCCTTCAAACAAGATATTTTAGGGTCCCAAGCCACCAACAACTATTATGCATAAAATATTCCTATGGTTTGGGGTGGACCACAACAGACAGGATGGCCTATTCCTATGGTTTGGGGTAGACCACAACAGACAGGATAGCCTCGGAAATCTCATCCATTCTCAAATATGCTAGATAAATTAAAGAAGCTAACAACCGAGGGATACAAATAGTACCTCAACCGAGACTTCAAAGAACACCGCCTTTGAGCTCACGATCAAATGCTTGTCCCTACAATTTTCCCTCAATAAAAAATATATATCCAAGCATAAAATATATTAGACGTTAGCATTCAAACTAACATATTCCATTTAAACATGTATAAGGAAACTATACCCATGGATACAAATATAAAAAATTGCACATGAAATTTGGATGAGAAATGGATATTTCTATTAATGTAAAAACAAAGATACAATGTGACAACCTCTATCAGCACCTTGTTGGAACTAAGAAACCAAGTTCCTCCACCTAGGCCTCCACCTCTTCAATCCTCCATCACAATCCAAGCTCACAAACACAATGGAGAGTGGGAGATGAACACAGATGGTTCTATCAACAAGGACAAAGGGATGCAAACTTAAGTATATGGAAATGGGACAAAATATTTCTATAGTCTCCTTACTCTTAAAGTTTTGCCTCCTCTAATGCTTCACAATGGCTCAATATATAGCCCTAAAATGGGAAATGGAGAGTCGAATTGGAGTGTTTCTAGGCATATGGAATGCTAAGGATCAAGGTATTTGTTACTTGATGAGGAAAACTCAAAATATTTTTGTTCCTTAGCATAAAACCTTATTTACGCAGGTTATAATGGTGCAAGCTATGTATATGCGTGTTGCATAATTGATGACCAGCGTGTATCTTCAAAAATGTATTTTTTAGAGTTAAACTGAAGCACCCGGGCTATAGTGATTAAGGGGGGTATAGTGAGTCTGCACAAGGACAAGGGAAGGCCATCAAGGAATGACGCATAAGGTGTGGAAAATCATGCTATAACATATGCCCCCTAATGTGTGAGGTAAGAGGGCTACACGATGGCTGAAATACATTATAATAATCCTAGGAGTGGAGTAGTGAAGATCCAGGTGGAATAACTAGCCACTCACTAGCATAATACAATAACAACTATATATACATGACTGCAGATCTAGAGTATGTATAGTAGTCCCGGATACATATAAGTACAATGGCCATGAATATGAATAATAGACATATGTCATAAGTGGTCAAATCCATGTATCATACACAGTGGAGTTTGGTCTCCATACTGAATGAAGATATCTGGTACATAATAAGGTAAAATGCTCTGGTATGAGAACTAAAATCCCATAGGTATTGTCGGGATCAAGGTAGTAGCATATATGGAATGCCACCATAGTATGAGGTCTTCTACACAAAACTCTGATGGTACATGTCCCGTTACATGAATAGAGGTGTTGAGGTCGAACACTAGAAGAATCCATCAATTAGGGGACATTAATGTATTCGTAAATCAATCAATGGCAAGAGAACTTGCCACTGATTAGTGCAAGTCTCTAGGAACTCAATTGACTCCATATCCCAATTCCATAATAAATGATCTAAATTCGATGGAATGGAAAATGTTGGAAGGAGGGAATTAAGGAATCCCCCATCTGTTAAATTATTGTTCCATTGATATTCAGGCAATGAGTACAATTGAATTGTTGCATTATTATGCAGTGTAATGGAATGAATAATACACACTAAACAAGACAGTTTTCATAGAAAATGGATAAGAATTGCTCAGTATAATTACAGTATTAACTTCATTAATCCGAGCAGTATACAACAATGTTACATAAAGGAGAATTTGAATCATGTAGATATGATTCGAATCTACCAACTCAATCTGACTGCATGGCTAACTAGAAGTTTCTAAATCACTATCAAATCTCACTAGTCTAACTCCAAATGTCTAATTCAGTCTCTCAATCAATTATAATCAGTTAAACCAGTTAAACTGATGTGGCAGGTGATAAGTAGGTAAGAATAAGCGCCTACCCACATGCAAGACTAGCGCTCACTGAATTGGAGGACATCTAACTGAATGTAACTGGAGCATAACTTAGCTTGACTAGTTACCAACTAACAACAACTGAAGGAGGTTGGTTGTGGCACTCCCAGTGGATCCTAAATTGTAAGGATTGGTCCCAGAGGCACATAAAATTATTTATGAAGGCTTAGTCAATTGTAGTTAACCTCTATATGTGTTCCCCACACACTAGTGACTGGTACTAGTGGCATCAATAGCCCAAGTGGATCCAATGGTGCTAGTGGACCCAATATCAATTAATGACTCCTAAGTTAGGCAAATATAATCTAATAGACAAGTATGGACAAGGGAGGATTATAAATCCTACCACCCCCCCAATCCTAACTTAGACGGTGGTGGGCCCTGGAAACAAGGCCAAAAGTCACCCAATTACAATCTAAAAGAATTAAAAAATGTTGCTTAATAAACCGAGGAAATAGGGGAAAACCCCCCTCAAGATAATCAGGAACAAAAACTATGAATCAAGCCTTTACAACTAAAAGAGATCTGAGAAAGACAAATCTCTTTTCTATGAAGGATTTGATGAATATGTCTGCAATCTAATCCTCTGTAGGACAGTAATGCAGTGTGATGGTTTTTTCATGCACTAGTTCCCGAATATAATTCATGTGAACCTCAATGTTCTTTGTCCTCTGCTTCTGAACTAGATCAATGGAATTTTTTATGGTGCTCTGGTTGTCACGATAAATGTACACTGAAGGTGAAGTGCGAATCTCAAATTCTGTCAAGATGGCATGTAGACAAACCTCCTAAATAGATGCATTCACAACAACCTGATACTCTGCTTCTACTGAAGAGAGTGCAAGTGTTGCTTGCTTCTTGTTGGACCAACAAATTGGCCCAGATCTGATCATAAACACAAATCCTGAAGTGGATTTTCTATCATTCTTGTCTCCTTCCTAGTCTGAATCTATGAAGCCTATGAGATCAAGCTATGCACCAGCTGCATAATGAATCCCATAATATCTAGTTCCTTTCACATAGTGCAAGATCCTCTTTGTTGCCTTCCAATGCAGCTCATGTGGCTCCCGCATGTACCTAGCAGCAGCACTCATAGCATAGGATATGTCTAGTCTTGAATGTGTGAGATATAGAAGGATCCCAATGAATTGTCTGTAAAGAGTGTTGTCTACGAATGGTGTAGAGAAACCTTCCTCTAGCCTAATGCTAGATAGGAAAGGAAAAGAGGTTGCCTTGCAGTCTTCCATGTGGAATATTCTGAGCATGTCTAATGAGTATTTGGATAGTGATATCATGATTCCTGAAGTCTTTTGACTTAATTTGATACCAAAGAAATGTCTTAATAGTCTTAGATCAGTCATAGAGAATGATTTTTTCATAGAAGACTTGATGCTTCTCAATCTAGCAATAGATCTACTAGTAATGAGAAAGTCATCCACATACAACATAATCAATAGCAAGGACCCCTCTTTCTTCTACATGTAAACATTACAATCTGATTTGCATCTTTCAAATTTATTTGACATGAGGAAGGAATCCATTTTGGAATACCATTCCCTTGGGGTTTGTTTGAGTCCATACAGTGATTTCCCTAGTCTGCAAACTAAGGAAAAATCCTCAATGAACCCCTCAGGTTGTTTCATGTAAATCTCTTCCTTCAAGTCACCATGGAGGAAGGCACTTTTCGCATCCATGTCATGTACCTCCCATCTCTTGGAAACTGCAACTGCCAAGACAAGTCTGATGGAATCCATTCTTGATACTGGAGCGAATGTCTCATTATAGTCCAATCATTGAACCTGTGAGTATCCTTTGGCCACTAACCAAGCCTTGTACTTGGTTTTGGTTCCATCAAAGGATATCTTAGTCTTGTAGACCCATTTTCACCGAACAAGTTTCCTCCCTGGAGGTAAGGGGAAAAGTTCCCAAGTTTTATTGTCATGTAGAGAATCAAGTTCCTCATCCATAGCTTCCTGCCATCTAGGATCATGGCAAGCTTCCTTGAATATTTGAGGATCTGACCCCAACATCATAAAGCACCTCTGAGGGAGAAGTGTATTTGTGTGGGACATTACAACATTCTCTTTCTGATACTGTGACCTCATTCTTCTCATATCATCTGGATTCCCAGCACCATCCCCAGCTGCTTTAATGAGTTGTTGAGCCCATTTATGATGCTAAGATGAATTGGATGTTGGATCTAGATCTAGATCTCTTTGAGGTGTAAAATCGATATCAGGGTTATGTTGGTATTCCTCTTCTTCTGAATCTGAAATGTTAGACAATAAATATGTATCCGCAATAGGAAGTAAAGGAGTTTTGATACCTTTATCTGCTTCGAATAGAAGCTGTGGTTGTACTGTATATGAGTATGGCATGAAATGAGAGAAAACATATGCCTTGGATGCATGATCTCCAATTCCTTTCACTATAGTCTTCCCAGATGATATTTTCGTGATCTCTACTGAGTCAGGTCCAAATACCACTTGCTTTGGTGAGCCAGTGTGGGTCATTTGATCTACAAACAACAAATTTGTTGCAAAAGAGGGCACATAGAGAACATTCTTGAACTCACCATGTTGGATTTTAATGGAACCTCTTCATGTTGCTCGGATCTGAGAGTCATCACCCATATGAATAATAGGCCCTCATGTGAGGTTGAGAGTAGTGAAGGAATCCTTGGGAGCAACCATTTGGTTGGATGCTCTAGAATCAATCAAGTAAGCTTTCAATCGAGTGAGGCCAAATTTTAAATCATGGCACCTCTCATGATCTTCTATTGGTTGTCCAGCATCAAAATTCTTTTCTCTTTGTTGAAGAGCAATATGGTTCTTTTTAAGGAGGGAGGACAGCTCATCGATCTGCTTTTTCATGCACTGGCTTTCAAAATGAAATCCCCTCATACAATAAGGACATTTAATCTTTTCAAACTGTTTCTTCTTCTTAGAGCCCGAAGCTCCTTCGGAAGACTTGTGATTCTCTTTTGTCTTTGAATCAAATGCTTTAGGATCCTTCCCTTGGTGTTTCCTTTTAGCTTGCGCATTGGTTGAGTTTGACATCAGAAGAGCATGGTTCTTGGAAGTTTGGAGGACTCCCATTTGGACCAACTTATCCTACTCCTGTATTAAATACTCTTCAAAGCCATCAAGTGAAGGCATATTCCAATTGGGAATGGAAGGTAGAGATGAAGACATAGTACTCTGAATTTTTTTTTGTTGAGCATAGAGAGAACGAGTTGCTCATCCTTCCTCTCTATTCCGCATTGCTTACATTGTAGTGCTAGAGACTTGAATTTTGTGAAAAACTGTTGGGTTGTAAGGATATTAGCTTGTTCTCCAAGATGTGTCCCCGAAGCTCATCTTGTTTTCCAAACAATAATTCGAGCTTCTCCCAATATTCTTTGGGAGTTTTCAATCCCTCAAGATGAAAGAGGATATCCCTGGAGATGTGAGCACAAAGGAAGCCAAAAGCTTCATCCAACGAGTTCAAGAACTTGTTTTTCTCAGTAGGATGATGTAATTTTGTCTCTCTTCCCATAGTCATCCTGTACAAGCCAAGATTGCTCAAGGAGACCTGCATATCTACCCTCCAATCAACATAGTGAAGGGTGTAAGGATCTGAGTTAAGAAATCAGTAGAATCCATCAATTCTTCAATTAAGCTACGTAGAACCTGTGAGAAATCACTGCAAAATAAAAAACAAACCACACTATGTCAGAATCAAGCCTTCTATCTCAACATGTACACTTTCTTAGGGTCTGCCACGCCCGCAGAGACTTCTCTGAACGAACCCAAAGTTAGAAATGCACACTTTGCGGGACTTATGTGGAAACCCAGATGCTTCTGGTGTACAATGGAGATTGGACAAACTTGTTGTAAGCCTGAGTAGGCTCTGATACCATGTTAAATTATTTTTCCATTGATCTTTAGGAAATGAGTGCAATTGAATTGTTGTATTATTATGTAGTGTAATGGAATGAATAATACACACTGAACAAGACAAATTTCACAAAAAATGGATAAGAATTGCCTAGTATAATTACAGTATTAAATTCATTAATCCCAACAGTATACAAAAATGTTACATAAAGGAGAATTTGAATCATGTGGATATGATTTGAATCTACCAACTCAATCTGACTGCATGGCTAACTAGAAGTGTCTAAATCACTATCGGAGCTCAATAGTCTAACTCCATATGCCTAATTCAGTCTCTCAATCAGTTATAATCAGTTAAACCAGTTAACTTGATGTGGTAGGTGAGAAGTAGGTGAGAATAGGCACCTACCCACATGCAACCATGCAAGACTGGAGCTAATTGAACCGGATAGCATCTAACTGAATGTAACTAGAGCATAACTTAGCTTGACTAGTTACCAACTACGAACAACTGAAGGAGGTTGGTGGTGGCACTCCCAGTAGATCCTAAATTGTAGGGATTTGTCTGAGAGGCACATAAATCGATGCATGAAGGTGCAGTTAGTTGTAGTTAACCTCTAGATGTGTTCCTACACTCTAGTGAGTGGTGCTATTGGCACCAATAGCCCAAGTGGACCCAATATTAATTAATGACTCCTAAGTTAGGCAAATATAATTTAATCGACAAGTATGGACAAGGGAGGATTATAAATCCTAACACCATCAACCAACACGAGGTACACAACAAGGCTGGATCATTTGGAATAAATCGAATGAACAAGATGTACACGAACTAGTAACCATGTGTTTCTCCCATGCATACTGGGTGCAAGTAGCACGCGAAAGAGACCCTCTGAATAACATCCAAGGATATATTAACACTTAAATTGCATGTGAATTCTTAAACCAATTAACTTATAAAAATACTCGAAATAACAAGCTTATCAAAGGGTCACAAATAACTAAAAGAATGTAAATGAACAAATAATGCAAACCATAAGAATGTGGACACCGTATGTAACAGAGTCCATCCCTGATGGACTACATCTCTGGGTCCAACTACAATGAGGACCAATCTTATTAGTCTTCAAAAATATTTGAACATGTACAAAATTCCTTCATCCTTCAACAAAAGAGACTTAGGCTTCAACAATGAAGTCCTCTCACTCTCCAAAAATTATCAAGCATGGTAAAAGCCTCTTACAAAGTATTTACAAAGATATAATGGAATCTTACCATTCTCTCCTCAAAAGCTTCAATCCTTTCCTCCTTTCACAAAGGAAATTACATTGCTTTATATAGCCATGTCTCATAACCCATCACCACATTCCATGGGATTTGATCCCAAACTAAATGGGATAGATCCACTTTTAATGTGGATAAAATATGTGCTAAACCTCCATAAAATACTTTATCTTAATAATAAACAAATCCAAAATATCATAACATATATGGTTATAAAACCATACAATATGGTGGATTCGTTGAATTGAATCCAAATGCAGGTGCACCCTTTTTTGGGGTTAAAATATTTAGCAAATAAAACTTAAAACCAACATATTTCATGGTTTATTGGTTGAAAACGTCAGCATTGTGGGAGGTGGTCATGTGTTCAAACCCGTAGACCTCTCCTCTTATTATGTTTTTGGTGGGAAATATATGTGTGGTTCTTGTTTCGTTCCGCATATGAGGATATATTACAAGGTTTAAATAATTGTGTGTTTTGTGGCATATGGTAATATATGGTGGCAAATATATATCTGGTTCTTGTTTGGTTTTGCACCAGTTATATATATATATATGGTTCTTGTTTGGTTTTGCACCATTTATATGGGGATATATTAGGTTCTTGTTTGGTTTTGCACCAGTTATATGGGGATATATTACAAGGTTTAAACAATTGTGTTTTTAATGGCATATGGTAATATATGGTGGCAAATATATATGTGGTTCTTGTTTGGTTCCGTGCAAGTTATATGGGGATATATTACAAGGTTTAAACAATTGCGTTTTTTTGTGGCATATGGTAATATATGGTGGCAAATATATATGTGGTTCTTGTTTGGTTCCACACCAATTATATGGGGATATATTACAAGGTTTAAACAATTGTGTTTTTAGTGGAATATGGTAATATATGGTGGAAAATATATATGTGGTTCTTGTTTGGTTCCGTGCAAGTTATATAGGGATATATTACCAGGTTTAAACAATAGATATGGGGACGAGGGCTAATCCCTCAGCCTAGACTTTTCCCCGAAATACATTACAATAAAATTTAAATAGTAGTGGAGTTTAATATGGTTAAGAACCAACTGTGGGAATACTGGACATCTGAATGGTGTGGAGAATTTGGTAGAGGAGAGTTCAAGGGTTCGATCCTCCCTTAACACAATATTTTTGGTAAATCGATCTATATGGAGGCAAATCGGATTGCCATGTGGCGACCTCCAATTGGTCCACTTGGATGTCAACTATCATTGCCACCTCATCTACCAACCGGAATGCCACCTCATCTTCCAATTGGATTGTGACCTGCCACATGGGAATGTACCACGTCATTGTCGTACAGGACACGTGGTACCACCTTTTGCCAAATTTTATTTGTTTTTAGAACATGATATCTTTCACGTCTAGAGTGTGTTTGAGGTGAAAAAAACATCATCATAAATATCTCATCGAGCTCTACGCACACGCAAGATTCTATTCACAATTTTAATACTTTAATTTTGATCGATCTCAGAGATCCTCCTGGATCAAACCTTCCCACTAAAAATATTTTGGACCACCAAAAGCTTGAATCATTCATAATTCAAGTGAGGACGTGTTTGTCTCACTTGTCTCGTATCATTTGTCCATTCTTCCTGGAACCTGTACATTTGACTTATCATAATAACAATCAACACTGCATTTACATTGTTGAGTACATTAATCCCATTTTCAACCAAATTTACATTCAATATTGTTGAAGGCAACCATACATTGATAATCAGTAGAAAGATGAATATACAAATTGAACGTATGAAAGAGATTATACCCATATCATGCTTATGTTTTATCATAGGAACACTATCAACCATAATAGATGTATTGTGATGCAACGTCGCTTCCTTTTCATTCTTAGGATTATTTTCTTCCTTAAATTGCATAGACATAAGTGTTAAATTTCGACTTGCATTAACGACCTTTTTTCAGTTGTTGTGTAGTTCTTAATGATCCTTCATTTTTAAATGAATGTGAATGTACTATGTACTCAATTCATTCTTTAAACAAATGATATTGATTATATTCTCTATAGAAAATTTCCTTTCAATCATATAAGTGTGGGCTAACCAACACAATTCCATAGATATCTAGTGGAACCACGTCAAGTTCAGCTTCATCTACAAACTTGGATGTTATTGCAAACTTTAAATCACATTGCTTTGTTACTTGTAGTTTTTTATCTTTGCATACCTAGCCTAATGGATAAGGTTTCTTATGCGGTTTTGTTGTTAATCCCAACTACTTAACTACTTCTTCTGAAATGAGATTAGCTTGGGATCCACTATCTATGAGTGTGTCGATCTTAGTTTGTTTTGTAATTGCCCTTATATGAAACAATGCATTCCTTGTTCTATCCTTAGAACTGACATGATATTTATAAGTAGAGCCACATGAAGAACCAATGTTAGAATCATCACCAACAACATATTTACCTTTCACACCTACGATTGTTATCTTTGTTTCATCCTCAGAATATGATCCAAGGTCCTTAACGATAACTGTGGTATTTTTCTTCTCTTTTCGATCCAGAAACCACTTCGGTTTCAATTTTGAATGTAGTACCCAACACTTTTCTTCTTCATGCCCTTGATTTAGACAATGAGAGCATGTAGGCCTCTTATCACCTTTCCTCATTGTAGTTGTATGCTTACCTTTCCCTTTTTCCTTGCCTTCTTTTGACTAGCTGGATCCAGCTGAAGAAAATTTATCATGAGCACTCTTCCCTTTGGATTTAATGTGTATAGCTTGCACACATACCTCATCAAGATTAGTAGGATTAACCATAAGTAATGTATGATGCAAATAACTATGTAATCCTCCAATAAACTTGAGAAGAGTTTCTTGAGTGTAAAGATGTATACCCGAAACCAAAGCTCTCTTTTTAAATTCCTAAGTGTACTCTTGTACATTTTGACCTTTACCTTGCCTTAAGTTTTTCTAATCCAGCATGGCTTGTTGCATGTAACCTAATGGATATAATTGCTTCTTTAACACAACAATAAATTCATACCATGAAGAAATAATTTTACCTTTTGTAAGGAGGTATTCTTGTGTCTTACTCTCCCACCAGATGAGTGTAGTGCCTCCAAGATGGAGAGTATCCAATTGGATATTTGCATTATCATCTACAAGATTCTATATTTTGCAGTACACCTCAATATGCTTAATCCAATCATCTAGGTTTTTTATGTTAAGTTCACCATTATATGTACGAAACTCAAACTTAATATCAAGTTTCAAACAAGGTATATCGGACTTAGCCTTCTCAAGTTGTTTCTTTGGATTTGAAGAAGCAGTATTGGAGCTTTCAGAACAGGAAGAATAAGATGGAGAAGAAGGATTATAAGGGTCCCCTCCTTTTCCCAAAGCATTATCCTCTGCTTTCCCCTTCTATGTTTTCTTCTATTCCAATCTCTCTTGATAATCTGCAAACATTTTTTCTACTATGTCTTCCATCTAATAGAAATCCTTGTGGAAGGCATTCTCACCTTCTTCTCGATATTCTTCATCTTCCATTTTCTTTCTTCAATGTGCATGTCCAATCTATGGATCGAAATTCTCAATTTGGGATTCACCTCACTTAATCCATGATCTAGTTAACATTCACACTCTGCAATTCCCTGGTTAGCTTGCTCTAATACCAAACATGATCTAAAAATGACAGGATCTACTAACACTTGAATTTGCATGTGAATTCTTAAACTAGTTAACTTATAAAAATACTTGAAATAACAAGCTTATCAAAGGCTCACAAATAATGAAAATACTATAAATAACAAATAATGCAAACCATAAGAATGTGACATTGTATGATAACGGAGTTCATCCCTAATGGACTACATCTCCGAGTTCATATCCAATGAGTACTGATCTTATTAGTCTTCAAAAATATTTGAACAAGTAGAAAATGCCTTCATCCTTCAAGAAAAGAGACATAGGCTTCAATAATGAAGTTCTCTCACTTTCCAAAAACTCTCAAGATTGGCTAAAAGCCTCTTACATAGCAAAGATTACAAAGCCTTTACAAAGGCATAATGACATCTTACCATTCTCTGCTCAAAAGCTTCAATTCTTTCCTCCTTTCACAAAGAAAATTACATTGATTTATATATCCAAGTCTCATAACCCATCACCACATTCCATGGGATTTTATCCCAAACTAAATGGGATAAAATCCACTTTTAATGTGGATAAAATATATGCTAAACCTCCATAAAATACTTTTTTTTTAAATAATAATAAACAAATCCAAAATATCATAACATATATGGTTATAAAATCATACCATATGGTGGATTCGTTGAATTGAATCCAAATGGAGGCGTGCCCTTTTTTGGAGCGCTTGGCGCGTTGGTAGAAAACGATGGATTTGTGGGAGAAGGTCATGGCTTCAAACCCGCGGGCCTCTCTTCCTATTGTGTATTTGGTGGCATATGGTAATATATGGTGGAAAATATATATGTGGTTCTCTTTTGGTTTTGTGTCTTATTGTGTTTTTGGTAGCATATGGTAATATATGGTGGAAAATATATATGTGGTTCTTTTTTGGCTCACTGTTTTTGGTGGCATATGGTAATATATGGTGGAAAATATATGTGTGGTTCTCTTTTGGTTTCGTGTCCTATTGTGTGTTTGGTAGCATATGGTAATATATGGTGGAAAATATATATGTGGTTCTTTTTTGGTTCCGTGTGAGATCTAGGGAGATATATTACAAGGTTTAAACAATATATATGGGGTCTAGGTCTAATCCCGGGGCCTTGCTTTTTCCCCAAAATATATTACAATAAACATTAAATAGTAGTGGATTTTGATATGGTTAAGAACCAACTACGAGAATACTAGATATTTGGATGGTGTGGAAACTTTGGCGAAGGAAAGGTCGGGGGTTCAATCCTCCCTGACCCCAATATTTTTTGGTAAACCGAGCTATATGGTGGCCAATTGGATCACCACGTGGAGACCTTCAATTGGCCCACTTGGATGCCAACTCTCACTTCCACCTCATCTTCCAACCAGACTGTGACCTGCCATGTGCACTTTGTGAATTTTCCATGCCAACGTCGTATAGGCCATGTGTCACCCTTACAATGGTGCCATGTGGCACCCCCTTTTGCCAAATTTTACATGTTTTGCCAAAAATTCAGAACGTGATATCTTTCACGTTCGGAGTTATTTTGAGTCTAAACTAACATCATCGGAAATCTCTCATCGAGCTCTACGCAGCTGCAAGCTTCTGTTTTCAATTTGAAGACTTTGATTTTGATTGATCTTGGAGATCCTCCTAGATCAAATCATGCAAGATGATTGAAATCCTATCATATATGTCAATGACGAGATATACCTGTCGAAGGCATGAGCATCCTAGGAATAATCACTTACCCCCTGAAGAAATTGTTCCAAAAAAAACCCTCACATTGTAACATTAATCCGTAAATCTCAAAAAAATATACAGATATGGATAAATAAGTAAAGTGAAGCTACAAAATTCTGGTAGGTAAAACCAAAATATATACACTAATTTACAAAGTGCCATTCGAGGATGGAGGCTCAAACATAGTTCATTGAGTGTGAGGGAGGAAATTCAAGTATTGCATCAACCTTTAAACAATCGACCAATATTTCTTCCATCAAAATAATAAATCGTAATAGGTGCTTGCCTCTTTCAAACACAAGTCAAAAGTGAGATAGATAATCTATTCTCTTGCGAAACTGCACAATGAGGCTATCCAAACAAGTCTCAACTTAAATGACTGGAGGCTCTCGGGGATTCATTGGGATGGTAGGAAAAATACCGTCTATGTCCCTTAAACATATAGACTATACTCATCCAAAGGGATCATAGGGTGATCAACTTCCTCACCTACGACCAACCAAGACTCATCATGCTCAATTATTTCAAGCTCTTGTAGGGAAAAAGGTCTATAATGTAGGTCCTCCCAAGGCCTTTCAGGACAACTCATGGTCTCAACAATCACTTCATCCAAGGGTAAAGTATCATCGAGACAATCATGTGATCAAGTTGAGTGGACCGCCAAAGCGGGCAAGAGCATGGGATCTCCCTCCTCTGTCCCTAAAGAGAAAAGATCAGGGTCTACAGTAGTTTCATATGAATCTTGACAAATGACCTTTGTTGCAGACAATCACATAGCCGTTCTGATGGATGGGTGTCATTCACTAGCTTCTAATGGAGAAGGGAGAGTCCTAGGATCACTCAAATACGAAGTACGAAATTGGATCAGACTCGACGATGGTATAGCACCATCGAAAGTGGAATCAATTGACAAAATTAGAGTCAAAAGGTTTCATGTTCCCATAAGCAATGGATACATCCCGAAACCAACGCTCTCAGTTGTCATCTAAGAATTATCAATTACTAGGATAGTAGAACCTGGTGATGCTAATGAACCAGAATTATCAAACGACAATTTATTAATTGTCACAATTCTATATTTGTAAGGAAATCACACGACACAAAATACTAAGAACATGATTTCTTTCATGGCATAAATATAATTCTGACCCAGTAAAATATTATAGTCAATGGGTGCATCAACCACCTCAACCTCAACCGAAATGGTCTTCCCCTCCAGCTAGACCTGAAGGGAAGGAATAAGGTCATGCGGTCTCAAGGAATGTCCATCAAAATTTGTGATCATAGTCATGGATTTAGACAACATGGGAGCATCAAGGCCTTTCCAACAGGAAAGAGACATCACAGAGGTCGCAACACCTTCATAAATAATTGTATGTTTAACGGTGTTGTTTAAACACTCCACATGGACTTGAAAATCCACATGCTAAGCCAACCGAGGTTTGACATCGTGAGTCTCGAACCTAATGACACTAGGGTCGTTCAAGTCAATCGCTCCTAAATTAGCTAACAATGCTTACCTCTATAAGGGACAAGTCTGAAGCACCTCTACATCTGACATCACACATGGATTATGGACCAAATCCTCAATGATAGAGTAATGCTAAGTGACACGGGAATTAGGATTGTGCCCCAAGCACTTTAAGCCTCCTTTCGGTACGTGTAGTATAGTCTCAGGCTTATCAATATGCAATGGATTCTCCATAAGCAGAGGCTCTTTACCAATGTTCGGTTGAGACATACCATAATCATGTGAGTGGGTCGCAACATGAACAAATGACCTCATATTGATACAACCATGACTACTTTCTAGGCCTAGCGGGTTTTAACTTCTACCAGCACCACTTTCGATGGTTGAAGTCCTCGAAGTCATATTTATATTATGTGGAAGGAGCTCATTCAGCATAGTTGGGCTCTAGGTAATGAACTTTGAGGCCTCATCAATCCTAGGGAACAAGTGCATAATATGGTCTCCTCCACAAAGCTTACATGGGAATTTGACCTTCCATTTAATCATCTTGTCCCCCCTAGCATTTTCATCATTCTTGTCATAATTAGCGTTCTCCTTTTTATTCCCACCCTTATTATTATTCTTCCTATTTTTCCTATTATGTCTAGGTTACTGGTTAGACTTCTTGTTCAATGATTGCACGGAATGTACGTATGCCAATTGTGTGGGGGTGGACAAAGTCGTAGCTTGCCCAGTTGTAGACTGGTTAATATACAAACTTTGCATTTGATATGTAACATGTTCCACAACTTTCATACTTCCATATCCAACAATGCCATCAACATGTGGCCCTAATTTAAACTTGGGTTCATGATTTAACCTCAGTGCGTTAGGGATAATATCATAAAGGAGCCCAAACTAAGTATAAATAAGGTCTAACTGTTGAGCTCGAAAAATGGCTTGTTCCTCAGTCGCCAGTTTGGACGTCGAAACATCCTTCACGATATAAGGTAGTAAGGATTTAAGGAACTATTCCAATAAGAATTCTGGTGGAACGTTGGCCTTAATCAATCACTTTTGTCTACGCTACTCTTGAATATTGTCGGAAATATGGGTGGCTTTGTCTTGCCGAAAGGTCCACAATAATTCGTTACTAGCATCGTAGCGAACCGACAACTCAAAGTGATTATGGAAGACCATGGCCAAGTCATTAAAGGTATGGTATATGCCCCAGGAAGCTCTATATACCAATTCACAGTTGAACCCATGAGGGTACATCGAAACAATCTCAATCAAACAAAATCATGATTCAACAATTTAGAAGAGCATCATAGATGAAAATCCATAACATGATCACAAGGATCCTTGTCATTACTGCCTTCAAACTTCAAAACATCCAAAGGAAGTTTGGAAGGAACTGGAGGCCATGCCAAATCATGACACATTGAGTCATTCGTGAGTCTAGATAGATTGGGAAAATTTAACGTAGCTATAAAAAGGGAGCCTTGGTTTCAACATTTTATTCCATGCTCCTTGGAAAGATTGGTTCTGATATGATTGGTTCTGGTAAAGGCCACGACCTTCACCAATCGGATAATAACCTCCTTCCATATGACCCATGTAAGGATGCACATGCATTCCTTTAGAAGGGGGAACAATATTACCAAAAATACCCATATGTTGTACTAGATGACACATGGGGAGGCACGTAATCTCTGAAAACAAGGACTCCAAATGATGAGGAAACCATACCAAAGGGACCATACCCTCCCAAGGTCCCACTCGAAGTAAGTGGAGGATTCATCACAAGAAACGCATTTGAATGGATAGGAATAGAGGACGATGGTACAAATGATGGTATATAAGTTGTAGCCCCAATGTTCACATATCTGCCACTGCTCAAACAAGGATTAACACTAGTGTGAGGTACTGATAAAGAGGGTGGCCCCTTTCCAATAGATGGAGTAGAAGAAGGGATGTGATCACATCCAAACTAATATGGAGTGTAAGGGGCAGATTTCCCCCCAGTCCAACACTAATTTTACCACCAGGAACATGAACGGATGATGGTATACTAGCCGAAACATTCAGCATGCCAAAAGTAAATGGACTTGTGGTTAAGGGAATGGTATGATGCTCAATACCTGATCAGCTAGAGGAGAATATTGATATGTGATCTAAAGACAATGTGAATTCAAAATTATTTGTTCCTACAGGCCGAGAAGGACTAACAACATGTAAGCGGGTGTAAGCTGGAGGCTTGGGAATCGATAAGGCGGTGGTAGAAGAGTCCTGATGTGCTTCCTCTCCCACTGTAGATGACGTGAATGGAGAGAGCTACAGAGTGTCATATAAAGTACTCATCCCTAAAAGTCTAATAAGGTCCCTATGGGAAAGAGGACCGGTCTCACGTATCCACCTCTTATGAAGAGGATAAGTAGGATCAAAAGGAAGTAAACTTGCTAAATGACGAGACTGATGAGGAGTCAAAACTCAATCCACAATGACTCTACAAAGAGACTCAAGTAACCATGATCCATAAGGCCAACTACCAAACAAAGAGAAAAACCCTAAATAAGTGTTGTAGCTGCAACATTTTCCCAAAATTCAAAAAAAATTAGGGACCCTCCTTTTATTTCTTTTTGCTCAGCTCCTTGGTTTTGTTTGATGTTTGCGCAAGGATTACTTTTATGCCAGCAATGTTTTACAGTTTCTGTTGATTTTTCCCTGCCATCGGAAGTGTTTTAGACTATTGAGTCGGGAGTCCAGTTACCTGCACACCTGCCGTTGCAGAAAAGAACATGAGATCAAGACCAATCCAAGGGTTATTGGTCTCCGATGCGCTTTATTGGTCTGCGGCTGTATTAAGATTCTATCGGAACGTTTTGTCTCTATGTTACCCGCCATTGCGGAGGAGGTATTGCGAAGCTTCCCGATGGTGGTATTATCCTTTTCCATTTCCCACCGTTTTTTATTCGCGGATCCTTAGGCTTTCAACTTTCGTCGTTGTGGCTCTGGAAGGCACTATCTTTCCAATGTAGTTTGATTTTGTTTTCCGCGTGACCGATATTTTTGGCCGAAGTCATGTTTATTTTTGCTTCAATTTTGATTGGTCTGCGGAACTCGGTGCCTTTATGGTTTCCGCCATTGCAGCTCTTCAACCAACTATTGGTCCGAGGTCTTAGTTGGGCGAGCTCCGATGTAAGGTTTTATTTGTTTCTTCTGCCGATGCCATTGCGGATTTCCTAACCGTTTCATCATCCACCGTTGCGGAGGCGATACTGACAGGATCACCGATCCCGTAGCCGTTCTGCTTCCTGATTGGTTTATTTTTTCCCTCCGATTATGTGTCGACCGCGGCGTATATATTGGGGTTAAGGTTTTATTATTTTTTTATTGTTATTTTGTGAATTGCACGTGCTGTCATTATCGCTCGAGCAGACCAACGTACTCGCTGTCGATACCTCGCTCCTAGGTGGCTCCGCCGTGGAGGTTTGCAGTTTTTATCGACCAGTCACGCAGCCCATTTCCAGGTAGGCCCTTATGCCCGTTTTACCTTTCCATTCGAGTGGTCAAACTGAGTTTGTCGCCCTTGGTTAGTTCCTATCTCGGCGTGTATATATAATCTAGGTAAATGGTATGGCTGCCTGGTGGGGGGTTTTGTTGTTTTGCTTGATGATTACAGTTGCGGCCGTTATGAGTTTGCAACCCGCACTCCACTGCCGGGGAAACTGGTGCAGATGGTCCTTACGTTGTCTGCACCAATATCCCCCAGTCTGTGTATGGCCGTCTGGGGAGGGCATTTTCTTGTTTACTTCAGAGATGCCAAGATTTTGGTTCCATAGTATGGTCGCCCTCGTTTTTGTGAACCAGCGTAGCATTTTGAAATTGCGCCTTGCTCAGAATGAGATTAGTAATTTTGAACACGAACCATGGACCAATTTAGGGTTCATAATGCATTATCTATTCAGATCTTGATGCGAGTGCTTTTTGCAGGAAGCAACTTCCTCTTATTTTTCCATGTCTAGGTCGAATGTTTCCAATGTTTGAGAGGCACCACCTCCTTCATCTTATGATTTCTTTGTTCAACCACTCTTCTATCCATCATTACCACCAACCTCAAGCTTACAGTGAGTTAAATGCACTATCACAATAAAGTATCTTTCACTTGGGATTAGGCATCATATTTTCCATGGAACGATTTAGTTCATAGCGCCGAGAGGGGAATCTTCTTCGTTTTAGAAAAAACATGATATTATGATTTGATTATGCAAATCTTTAGTATGTGCTGGTTTTAGCTTTTTTGGCAGATTGTCTGTGTGCAGGAATACTTGGTTTGAGTATTGTTTGTTTATTTTCATAACTGCAATCATGTTTATCCTAAACGAGGTAAAATTCTCATATAGTTTGGCTCCACTTTTTGAACGTTATCTAGGAATGGCCCGACCGAACCTAAAAGCAATTTCTGTGTATGACAGGGAAATTCTTCAGAATCCGAGATGTCTAAACGACAGAAGAGGAAGGATCCCGTAGTAGAGGAGGAACCCGAGGTTGAAATTGTCACTAGAGTTGAGTGCACTTACGAGGATACCAAATGCATAGTTGGTATGGAACCTGAATATAAATGAGGGGAAGTCTATAGATTAATAAGACACCGGGAGGTACCTGACACAGGTTTTGAGGAGGAAACCATATATGCAAATATAGAGAGATCTGCGTTGATGAGAGTTGCTACTAGACCTGAGCTTTTCCCGTGCTCATAGGTTATTGGATGGATTCTGCCCATGGCAGATGTAACCACCATGATTTTGGCAAATGTTGACAAACAGGGTTATGCTACTTATAGCCCTGGGTATGTATCACTGGTCTACCACTTACCGGAAGCACAAGTGTACTTGACTGAAGACTGGCTAAAGACAATTAATCTGGACCTAGTCGAGACACTGAAGAGAATGCTGGTGCCTAGCAAGAACTTTAGGACTAGGCCATTCGGGGAATATGATACTGCCACTTTAAGAACCCCTTACATGTTCATTGCCCTGATGCTGAACAGGATTTTCGGGAGGGCCCACGGTAAAAGCTTTAAGTTGGAGTGGGTGCCCATCATCTTCTATGTGGCAACCCAGGGGACAGTGCTCAACCAGGCGAACATTGTATCCAATAGCCTCTCAGCCTGTATTGCTTCAGAATTAGGAGGGATGTCCCAGAAGAAATCAGAGTTCTACATGAGCTCTATACTAATTGATTGCATACTATGCAACCAACCCTTCCCAAATCTGAGGTGTATCTGGGACCGGGAGAGAACACCAGTCTAATCAACTTACAAGCCATTGTGGGCACAAAAATACCATAATCACTATAGAGAAGTGTGTGAGCACTTCATCATGCCATTATATACATTGATTTTCTTGAAAGAGTGCAACTGCATGTCGGAGGAAGCATTGCAGGTTATTGAAGAATATGCAGATTACTACTTAATGGAGGATGGATTGTATTTCAGAATGTATGGATGCTCTAGAGCCCCTTCACTACTGCCAAAATATGCCACTGACTATGTAGTGCACAAGGAGGACATTAGGCAGGTTTTCTTAGATGGTATAGGGAGCCTTTTATTCGAACATAAGAAAGCAGCTTATCCTCCCTTACCATTCAGATTGGGAAGCTATAAGTTCACTAGAGTGAAGAAAGCTGATGAATTTGTAGAAGAATTGGAGAAATTCCATTTTGGGGAAGTACATTTCCACAGGAACGATTCCCGGAATAAGGTGGCAGAGCATTGCAAGGAGGAAAATGTACATTTCAAGTACACAAGCCACTGGGATAAAGATGAATCCATTTTCCACAGTGCAGAAAACATAACTGCTTTGAGAAGAAGATTTAAAAAGAAAATTACCACTAAAGGAGGGAAAGGATAGGATGAGCAGAAAAAAGCGAAGGAAGAGGAAGCTAGAAAAAGGGATGAAGATGCTAAGAGGCTAGCGCAGGAAGCCAAAAGCTTGCTCAAAGGTGAGGAGGAAGAAAAGAGAAAGGCCAAACAAGAAGCAGCTAGAAAGGCAGAAGAAGCTTCCCAGAGTGAAGAAGAGGAAAAGAAAAGGAAAATGGATGAAGAACTGAAGAAGCAGGAAGCAAAAAGGTTAAAACTAACAGGGGTTATGACAGATCAATCAGTTTTTGATCCTGTAGACATTCAGGCTCAGGACCTGGGTGATCCTGATGTTCAAGATCCTGAGGTAGCTGCTAGTAGTGCATTGGGACAGGCTGTTGTCCCCACCCTAAGACTAATCCCTTTTGAGTAGAAGAAAGGGGAGGAGGTGCCGGATTTCAACACTATTTTTTATGACAGGGAAAGAAAAAGAATAGTGAAGAGGATCGAGAGGAAGGTCGAGACTGGGGGACAGTCGGGCAAAATGATAAATGACACAACAGTGGTGTATGGGACAGACAAGGATCCAAGATTCACCATCAGAGCTGGGGCTGCATTGATCCATGCTTCTGAGGACAATGTAGATCGAATAATGACTAATCTTGAATAGTCAAAGAAGTCTGCTGCCTGGCTAAAGGACACCCTCAGAAGAGAGCGGGAGGAAAGTAGTATATTGAAAAGAAAGTTTGAGGATATGCAGCATGAAATGATGTCTTCAAAATCTGAGCTCCAGTTTCTCCAAGTAGAAAAGAGATCTCTGGAGGCTGCCCAAGGAAGTTTGGAGAAATTGCAGCAGGAATGTCAAGGGTTAAGGACATAAAAGGATGAGTTGAAGATGATATGTGAAAGTCTTTGCATAGAAAAGGAGCAGTTGCTAGGAAAGATAGGGGAGCTAGAGCTACAGAAAGCTACCTTGGAGGAATCTAAGAGGAAATCTCAGGGGCAGACTGCGGAGCTTAAAGAACAGGTTACCTCATTAACAATAGCTCTAGAAGAGGCCAAGGAACAGCAAGTCAATCTTCAGCCTTTCAAGGAGCATGTTCTAGCACGAAGGAGCAAGATGCACCAGCTACAAGTATCCATAGAGGAAGAAAGGTGCAAGATCTTGCAGGTAGACAATCGACTAGAAGAGATTTTGGAAACCTCTTCATATTTTGTAGACAGATCGCAGGACATATTAGAAGTCCTGACAGGGAGAATGGCAAGATTAGAAGCAAATGAGGAAACTCCTGTAGATCTGCCAGTAAAATATCAAAAAATCCTAAGGCAAGACTATGATCTACTGGAGTTTGCCATAAACACAGCCGAAGAATTCAAAAAGGCTGTCAAGAAGACAAAGGGGGCTTGTGCAGAATTCTTCAGGAGGCTTTTGATTACTTATAATCATTGCCAGGTTGAGGCTGAACAACGAATGGATACTTTTCTGGACCACAGCCTGTTTTTGGAGATGTTGCAAAGAAAATATCAGGAAGATGAACAAAGGGTTCAGCACATCAAAGCCCTAGATGAGGAGACCCTGAGAAAGGAAGTAGCTCATTCCGCGGTTAGTGTGCAGTTACTAGAGGACCAACTTCGCCCGAGCTCAGCCAGGATAGAAGTAATAAGAAATCAGGCCGCTAAATTTGAAATTAATATTCATTTCTTAGAACCTTCCGAGTTCGAAAGCATTGCCTCAGAGGCTTCAGCGTGGAAGAATTTCTTGAATAGTCAAGCGGGACCCTCCTCATAAGCACTTTTTTGTTTATTGTAATATATTAATGAAAAGTATGGGAGGTGAAGTGTTGGGGAAGCCTAAGAGTCATTTGTGGGCAACCCAACAGTTTTTCTCTTTTTGTATAAATATAGAATATTTAGATGGGAGGGGGGACTTTTTCCTAGTTAGATTTGTGAAGACATATTGTAAGAAGAACTATTTCCTTTTGCAATAGATAATTACAATTTGCCTATTGGAGAAAGCTTGGTGGAATGTTCAAATGTTGTGCTATGGATTTGTTGAAGAGGAACTATTTCGTTTTCAGCTTTGTGTCCATTAACTTTGAGATCCTTCTAACTCTTTGAGCCTATGTTCTTGTATGAATGTTCTCTGGTTTATTTTATGAAAATTTCCACTATGAGTAATGAATGTTGTTCATAAACAATTGGCTATCTGGTTGTTCAAATAACTTTAAATGTTCATGTGTTTTGAAAGAAGTATCAGCTATCTGTGCTTTTTCATAATGCATGTACAAAATAAATTACTCATTAATAAATGGTAATCTTGCTCCCTAGGGATAGATTAGGTAGTTTGTTTTAATTTCTTGTTGTGTGTGATTTAGATGCGAGAGATTTTAAGACGAGAGGTAAGAACCTGCGCATCACATTGTGACCGCTCCTCGTATTCTCTATCAATCTGCATTTTAGATAGGCACTTGCATATCATACTTGAAACTAAAAACACAAAAATATACATGGTGGACAGGGCCGCAACCGGTAAAACCTTTTATTTTTGTTACTTGACCTACGATAGTCGGACCCCAAACCGGACGGATTCCCTACACCAAACAGTCACGGGCTAGTTGGGAACGTTGACTGGGGAGAATCCCTTGCTATTGCTACCTACGAATTTCCAGGCCTCAACAATAAGCTAGGATAAATGCACACAAGCAAGGAATGAGGATAAATTAGCTCCTGAATGCAGCGGGTATGTCTCGGCTAGGAGAGACCTAAGACTCCCATACACTACAAGTGAAGGTGTGTAACCAATTATAGTGGCCCTCAGCTTCAACGCATAAAATGATTGTGTTGTATGACCCATACCTAGCCAAGACACTCACAGAATAACATTTGCAAGTACCCCTTGTGATACCTAGAAAAAGAAACTAAGGTTACCTTAATATAATCAATGCTCAGGTGAACAGTCGCAGGCGGTAACTACCGTATGGGTAGGGTAACTAAGCATGAAACTCAAAAGCACCAAAGGTACAATAAGAGTCCCTAGATACAAATAAGATCCTGGAAATGTCTCAAGCGCATTGAAGGTAGTGGAGGGATATCCCCACCATCAACAGGCGCGCTTACTTGTGATTAACTCCTATGTAAGAGGAGCTTTCGGTGCACACCAATTATGCAAGTATTTCTCCTCTCCCTGGTCATACACCTAAATTGTTTATGTTTTATAGCCTTTTGAGAATTTTAGTCACATAATCCTATTCCAAGACTCTAAAACCTAAGCTTTTTGGTGCATCCTATAAAATAAAATCGTTCTAATCAATTTTAAGTTAAGCGTTCATTTTAATAGGATGTGCTTACTTAAGGGATATGGCCATAAAACTATTGGTGTTATGACTCAACAGTAAAAGTAAATATGCACACCTAAAAACAATTCCAAGTGCAATCTTGTTTTCCAAATGAAAATTTGGTATGTCACTCAATGAAATGCACAATAATTCATTTCCTTTCAAATACAAATGCAATATTTCCTAAATGAAAGCCTAGACTAATTTAATTCCAAGCAAACTTATGCAAGTACTTACTTCCATGCAAATGAAAATGCACCAATGCAAATATTTTGTATTTTCAAAATAAATGATTGAAAAAACAAATGAGAACCATTAAACTCTCATCCCCTGCATCTAGTATAAAGACATAAGCCAAGCACGACACCAAGACCAATGGTTCATGCACTAAAAGCAAAACAAAAAGGTAGAAAAATACAAGAACAAATTTCCTAAGAAAAAATAATAAAAAGTGATTTCCATCCACAAAAGGAGCAGTCAATAGATAGCATACAGACCCTGGAAGACTCATAAACACTCACAATCCACCCAACAATCTCACACACCAAGATATCACTCAAAATTTTAGATATATGTTACTGTTAAGAGAACAACAGCGTATGTATGCAACCTACTAAAGGACATCCTGTGTATATACACGACTTTCAGTACTGTAACCCGTGTATAGAAAGAAAAAGGGGTTAAAGACTAAGATCAAGGAAAAAAGACTCCAAGGAACTGTCAACAGATGATCACACTACCAAATGTGACACAAAAATGCAAAGAAACAGAGACCAATTTAAGAAAAAATGCACCCAAAAACCACAACAAAAAGGAGACTTCCTCAGTGGAGTCGTCAATTATGTTGCGAAGAAAATATTCCTATGGTTTGGGGTGGACCACAATAGACATGGTGACACCAAAAATCACATACATTCTCAAATATGCTATATAAATTAAAGAATCTAACAACTAAGGGATAGAAAATGTATCTCAACCAGATTTTCGAAGAAGACTGCCAAATGCTTGTCCCTACAATTTTCCCTCAACAACAAATATATATCCAAGCATAAAATATATTAAATTTAAGCATTCAAACTAGCATAATACATTTAAACATGTATAAGGAAACTATACCCATGAATACAAATATAAACAATTGCACATGAAATTTGGACAAGAAATGGGTATTTATGTTAATGTAAAAACATATATACAATGTGGCAACCTTTGTTGGCACCTCGTTGGAACCAAGAAACCAAGTTCTTCCACCCATGCCTCCATCACTTCAATCCTCCATCACAAGGAAATCTCACAAAGACAATGGAGGGCTTGAGAGATGAACACAATTTGTTCTATCAACAAGGACAAAGGGATGCAGACTCAGGTATATGGAAATTGGGAAAAAAAATTCTATAGTCTCCTTGCTCTCAAAGTTTCTCCTCCTGTAATGCTTTACAATGGCTCAATATGTATCCCTCAAATGGGAAATGGAGGGTCGAATTGGAGCGTTTCTAGGCATATAGAAGGGAAAGGATCAAGGTATTCGTTACTTTATGAGGAAAACTCCAAATATTTTTGGTTTTTGAGCATAAAACCATGTACGCAGGTTGTAATGGTGGAAGTTGTGTATAAGTGTGTTGCATGACTGATAACCCGCATGTATATTCAAATATGTATTTTTTAGGGTTAAATTGAAGCATCAAGGCTATAGTGAGTAAGGGGGGTATAGTAAGTTTGCACAGGAACAAGGTAAGGCCATCAAGGCATGACGCATAGGGTGTGGAAGATCACACTATAACAATAGCCCCCCTGATAGGCCATATGTGCTAGTCAAAACTACTTCCCAATGTTTTCTTAAACTTAAAAAAAAGCATCGGTATTTCTCCTCAATCACCTCAGTCTCTTGCAAAAAGATGATATCTATCTTGATTCAGTCCAGACATCTTTGGAAGCATAAAACTTTTGGGAGGCCCCCCACTCCCTTGATATTGAGGGAAAGAAGAATCATTGTTTAACCCTTGCAAGGGCTTTAACATCTCTAAGATACCTGGAAACAAAGGGGATTGAAGGATTTTTCAGTGAATCCACTTGGAATAGAATATTGGACAGGAGGAAAAGAAGAAGATTTGTTCTTTATATACCTTCTAGTTTTGATAAGGGAAAAGTCTTGGTAGATCCCACCCTTTAAGGAACCCTTCAGAATGCACTTGGAGATTCTTTTCTCCTTATTGGGAAATAGAGGAGACTCTTGGGAATCAGGGCAATCTACAACCGAGACAGTAGATTTATTCTTTCCTATGTAAGACTGCAGTAAGACCTTTATTGGGGTTTCACAGAAGGAAGGATGGGAGAAAATAAGGGATTGAGGGATACGGAGGGAGTGACTGTCATAAAAAATCTGCTTGTCAACATCTACAAACTCCAAACTTATTCTGGAATGCATAAACCCCACCCCCATATCCTGAGTAATTTGGGGGTTACACTTCCTGTAATTTCCCCGGTTTTGACCCTGCTTGCATGATGTATATATTGTAATTAATCGTGGTGAGGAGCTCAAGGCAAAAGCCCCACCATCGATTTGGTTGTGTGTGTGTTTCGGCAATGGGGACAGTTTCCGATGGTTTATCGTGCCATTTGGCACATTATAATTCGGCATCATGTAAATACGCACATCAATTAAAACTAAAACCACAACCAGCTATGACAGTGCAACGTTGAATGAAAAGGGCATGGTTCCAAAGGATAAGGGGTGGGGGATGTCAAACCTTGGTTATGGGGGAAAACCCATGTGTTGCCACTTTGTTTTGTTTTTCCACCTTTCCTTGTCAACCTCTTCAATATTTTCAGCTGGTGGTTGAGGAGTTATGGCTGGTGGTTGAGGCAGTTATTTCCTTTGGGAGTGGGGTGGCAGGACTGTCAGTCCCTTGCCCACATGCCCACTCCACCCACGACTGCCTTCACTCTTCTCTCCCACGTTTCCAATTTTCAGGACGATGGTCTGTTGCTCTCACGCCTGGTCTTCATCCTTCACGATGGTGGTCTGATCGTTCCTCCTCTCAAGGGTCTGTTGATTCGCGCGCATAGGTGAAGCTGTTTCTCCTGATCACGCGCAGGCTGGGATCCTCACGCAGAGAGACGTTCTGCTCTCTCTTCACGCACCGGAGCTCTGCGTTGGTTTTTCCTCACGCAGGGAACGGGTGAAATCGTGGCTGTCACTCAGGATTTTCGGGTGCAAGAGCCATTTCTACACTCAGGAACTGTGTGTAAGTTTCCTTACTGATTTGTGGCCCGTGCATATGTTTTCCTCTGTGTTTTGGGGTCTGGTGCAAGTTGCTCTCACGCACAGACCGTTGGAGTCATTTTCCATGTTGTGAGCCATGCTCACTGATTACGTTTTGGGACTGTTGTCTTCCCCGTGTTTTGTTGGATGTGGTGTCCAATTTCGTTTTGGACCACTGTGGATTGTTTCCAATCCATGGGTTGAGTTTTCCTCTGTCCACGCTGGGATTTGGCCTCTCCTCTGTTTTGTGGACTGTGTGATGTTGCCCAGCCGTTCCATTGGGGAATTGTGTGTTGTTGGCTGAGTTTTCCTTGTTTTGGAACTGTGGATTGTTTCCATCATTCATTGTGAGTTTGGGCTGCTGATATACCCTGGTTTGGGTGTTGTTGCTGAGTTGTTTTGGCCACGTTAGGGCCAAGAACAACCCTGTATTGTCTGGTGGACTTGAGCTGTGCTCATCTTTTGTTTTGGATTATCCCTGGTTGTCTTTGCCTTCTTCACAGGGCTGTGAAGGGATTGTTTTGCTGCATGTAAGCAATGGTTGGTCTTTGGACTGTGCTGGCTTGGCCGGTCTGTTGATGGCCTGGTAAACCCAGCTGTGTTGGTTTGCTGAGTGTGTCCCCTAGCTATGTGTAAGCCTTCGTTGACCCTTATCCTTGGAGGAATCATGCCCAGCTCGGGCGTGGCAGCGTTGCTGAGAGATTGATGAGCACGCTGGCCTATGGTTGGGTGGAACATTGCAGCGACGTAGCTGGTTGTGGGTGAGTTCTTCATTGAAAGATAAGTGCTGTGGTTACTTCATCTCTGCAATTATATTGATGTCAAATGAATTGTAATGAACATGTTGAATGCTGGAATTGTATGTGTGTTTGCTTCCGCTGTATGTTGATGTTTTATGCATATTTGTATGATGGATCATGCATCCTGCTATATATGTTTAAGCAATTTAATATCAGCATTTAACCCTTGTTCATGATTCATGGGGCTGTTGCCCGTGTTTGGTGTGTTGTTTGCATCCTCTTCATCGGTTTAAGGGATGGGGACGTGACACTTCCTAGGAATACCAAGAGACCCAAATCCCACTTTTGTAACAGACACCCCCCCATCACTTGATGGAAGATATATGCAAACCCCTTTAGGATTTTGGGCCTCTTCGGATTTAGAAGGCTAGCAATATTCATCCTACTGCATTGATTACATCCATATTGTGGATTGTCAAACTTATCGAATAAAAAATGAAAATGAGAACACTTTGGTTTGCATGTTCTTGCAAAATTGACTGTTGATTTATGCAATGTAAAGAATCCAGTTACAATAGACTTACATGCTTTGACTAGTTCTACGTCAAAACTTGTTAGATGACTTTCTAAGATGAATTCATTTTTGCAAAGAGAGTTTAATAGTAAAAAAGGAAATGAAATGAAAGTAATGATATGCCATAAGTTATCTTTCATACGTCAATCGAATCAAATTTGCGGCAACTTGAAGAGGAGATCAATCAAATACAAATTGAAGAAACAAGGGTCGTATCTCAAGTGAAGGAAATCACCAAGTATTTTCATGTTGATACAGTAAAGGAGGAAGCACACCCCTTTCATAGTTTTGTAATTGTACAAGACTTCACAAGCATGTTGGATCATGTTTGTAAATAATTTGGCAGAACAGATAACCATCATCCCTGATATTGAAGTCTAGGGAAGCCCATTTTATTAAGTGCGATGACAACTTCCGGTCATGTTTCTCTTTGTAACTTGCCAAAAAAATTAAATAAGATGATGCAAGGAACAAACTTAGTGTGTTTATCTACAATTAAGTTATTTAAAATCTACATATAAAGATGAAAAACAACCCAACTAAACTAATTACACTAGGTGATTACAACTAAGCATAGATAACAAGTAACAGATTCGTGCTACTTATGGCCTATAGATTTTTCATAATTCACAAGTTAAGTGATTTCACTAGTTGTATTCAAGTTTTATGATTCACTTAATGAGGACCAATTAGGTAGAAGTGTAGATATGCCATATTTGTTGGTATCATAGGCACATATCTGTCATGGGTATTCCTAGATCTGCAAAGATATTTGTAGATGTGTTGGATCTATTAGTATAGTTCACAGAGGGTGTCTCGAATCTGTTTGTGCATTATTGCTTTCTCTCCAAGAAAAGTGGCCTCATGAATCTATCACAATGCATTGAAAACATGGTTTTTAGATTATTTTGTGCTACACGATTCAAATATAAAGTCTTAAGGATCATCTAGGCAATGTAGTCTTGATATAGTTTTAGAATTTGGATTTGGGACCTATGACAAAATTTACATCACTTTCACCTTCTACCTATGTATCACGTTCTCAATGTTTTGTTGAAAGGCACATCAGAAACCATTTCCCTTACCATTTACACTACCACCAACATTGGGTTGTGTTGAATCTATGATCAGTTTGACTCAACCTTATGAGAATAGGTATGGGAGATCATCTACTTGTTTGCCACCTCCTTCACCTAATCAAGTAATAAACAAGTTGGATATTGTAGATGTAGATGGAATCCTATCGCCTATATATGTATGAGCTCTACAGGTGGTGAAGAAATTTCCAATTTGCAGCAAGGAAATGGGGCTTACAATGAGAGTTTTGAAAGAGACGACGATTGATCAATTGTAGAACTTTCATTAGCCACATCTCAATGTGTGTAGCTTTAGGTTGGAGTTTGGGGAGCCATCCACTTGGGAACTCATTTGCAACCTTGGTAAACAAAATGAGAATATAAATCCCATAAACTGTGAAGATAATAGCCATTATAAAAATTTTGAGAAGATGGGGAAACTTGTCCTTGCAACAAACATGAACAATGACCTCACATCTAAAGAAAAAATTAACCTCCCACCAGAAAAGAAACTTATTGTTGCCTCTCCCCATTTGGTAAACCCAATAGGTCATCATTTTTTCACCTAGGATCCTTTGTGGAAAATCAGATAATTGTAGAAGCAAGGTCACATTCAGCTCGGCTGTAGGGGTAAGCTCTTGGATAGATTCAATCTTCACTAAATTGGTAAGTCAATATACCTTCCGGCTCGTTGAAGTAGAAATCAACGATCCTGCTTCTTGTATAACCACACTTTATTGACGTAGTGCACTGACCTTGTGAGCCAGTTATGTCTATGGGATAAAATCATATCCTTATCAACAATAAATAATAAGAAACAATGTTGAAGTAGTGCAACTAAGACAACTTACCATATTCCCAAATCGCCACTCTTCCAGTGAACATGAAGAAGGATGCAAAGGTATCATAATGCTTGATGCAATAAGTATTGAATGCATTAGACTAAAGGTTTCATTCGACTTATAGGCCATTAAACGAGCTATTTGTATTGATTACAAACGCGAGAGGGGGGGAATTGAACGCTTGTGGAATATTTGGTAAGTATTATGGAACTAAATTCCTTCATTCTAGGGTCCATAAACTGGGGTGAACTAATTGTTATTGGCCTTTATTAATGAAAAACATGGGCGACCCAATATCGAAAATTCAGGGGTGAAATCAATATTTTAGCTATGTTTTACAAGGGTACATTATTTTTTCCCTCACTCACCGGGTTGGTGATTCAATTTATCACCCTTATGGGTTTAATAAAGATTTGACTAATTTATTTAATTTTTAAAAACCCTTTTCATATTAAAAATTTTCCCACCATTTTTTGTGACTCCTACAATTTCTCCCTTGGCTAAATTTCGCCCCTAAAATTTTCCCTGCTCAACATGCCCAAAATAGCTTCTTCCTTTCCCCAAAATGAATATTTGACTACACCTGCAATGGAATCATAAATGCCAAGTGCACTGTGAATCACTACAAATAAAACATGGTTCAACCTGTGATACATCCATCAATATTTTCCAACTTTTACAATTAAAAATTTCCCCACTAACTTTATGAAAATGATGATAATGGGAAATTTTTTATAAGTTACAACATATAACTATCTAGTTGGCCTCAAAAGGAACTAGAATAGTCATCTAAATACATGTATCAATATCCGTACATGGACCCCTCCCTTTGATGAAGTCAACAGAGTTGATCAGGTCAAAACTGATAAAAAAAACTGTAACTAAGCACAAGTTGAACAGTTTTGCATGCACGAGGTATTAGTAGTACTTTATATAGTATTAGACTAAAAATATTAGCAATGTATCACAATGGTTATTCAATAACCACATCAACAAGACTTTGAATTGAATCAGTTTCATAGCAAAAGTGAAGTCCCAACCATATAGTCATTTTCACATTCATCCCAATGCACAAAATAGATCACTTCTCACAATCCTGGGTGAGGTGGAATAAAACAAGGCTTGGCTAAGTGAAGGTTTGAATTAGTGGATAGACTTAAGAGATTGTGGGAATCAGGGAAACCAATGTGTCATGTGTTGGACTAGTAAGCACTAGGGAATGGAGGTGTCTCACATATGGATGAAGTGCTTAGAAAGCCACCTACAGAATCTAACAAGCATCCTTTGATAACATTGCTTTCCTTTCATTACAATACTTCATATTTTACTTGTTGTTCATTGCAAGTATTGACTTTCTTCGGACTTTTTTATTTGAGAGCCTTTGATTTCATACTTCGCATTAACAAATGAATTTTTTTTTCTTTTTATTTCATAGCTTGACATTTTGGCTTTTTATTCATTGCCTCACAATTTTGGCCTTTTATTCATGGCCTGACATTTTGGCCTTTGCATCCTTTTATATATAGCATTTATGCAAGCCAATGCTTTTCTTTTCACAAATGACGAATACTTTCATCAAGACCTAGAGGGTACACTTCCAGTGACTAGACTTACCAACTTGAATGCACTCAAACATCCTGAGCTACAAAACAAAAGAGATCAACAGGGTTGAAAGCACAGTTGCATAGACAAGACACAAGAAACATGGGGGCTCATCCAAACACAGAGGTGATAGTGGGGGAAAGTCTTCAAGTTCACAAGTCTTATCCAAGTCAAGGGATTTGTTTCAAGCATGGACTAGCAGATGGATGGAGGATAAGTAATAATGGTTCCAAGAGTAATGAAACATGATCTGAGTTATAAAAAGGCTAACCCTACTCATGAGCAGATACTAAGGACTTAACACTAAGACAATTCAACCTTTTTAGTCATCAGCCGACCAGAACATCCAAATAAAAATCACCAATGTCAACAATACATATACCCAGACACATCTACTAATAAAAATAAGAAATAAAATGAATTCAAACCTCATGCCATATACTTGCTCAGTCACCTGCATCTAAATCTGAAATCACTTTGAAAATTGGATAAAAAGGAAGAAACAATCAGCAACTAGCTGCTAAAATGAACCAAGGAATGAACAAGTATCCCTCAAGAGATCATGAAAAGGAAAATGAGGTAAGGTAACTCTGATATTGTTGATACATGTAACTTAGCTTCCTCTGTATGTATTAACCACATACAACCGATGATCATCATGTGGCATGAAAGCTTAAATGAATGTAAAGGATTGGCTCTTTCCTATGAAAGTTGGCTCCCGACTACTACAAATGTGATAATTGGTTTTTGATATATTGGTGTTCCTTCGATAATTGGGCAATGCTCATTCTATGATTTCAACGACGGGACATAGGATACGGAATCGGTAAATACCAAAAAGTTTTAACGGGTGAAAATGAGGGGATATGGGAGAGTGAAGGACTTTATCCTCCCAAAACACTCATATTATAATAGTATATTGTGGGGGTAAATTTCCCTCGTTTTTGGTGGGTTAGGTAATGTCTTTTACCCATCAATAAAAGAATAGGGGAATTTGTACATATGAAAAATGGTGGTTGTGAAAGAGGGACGTGGGGATGAGTGGGCCTCATCCAAGGCCTCAAGTAAGAATGAAGGGTTGAACACCTTGTTAAAATAATTCATATTTTGTTTTGATTTAGTTTATTTATTTGTGTTTATTTAAAAACATATATATATTATAATTAATTGATTCACTTATTTCAATTTATTTTATTATTGTTTATTATTTTATTTTATTAAATTATAACCTAAGTTAATTATTTAAATAACATATTCATCATAAAAGATACAACTTTAATTAATAATAGTTAGGTTATAAAAATAAAAATTATAAAAAAAATATTATTATTTTATTTTATGGATTCTAAAGTGTTTGGGATAGTAGCAATTAACCTAGCAATTAAATGCATCAAGAGTTATGATATGACATGGTGACTGCAAGTGGTAACAATGCAATATATAAGGAAATATTGGATTTTTTATTCATTTATTGTTATATTCATATTGACCTCCCTGGTTTATAGGCACCTTGCCTTAAGTGATATGCTAATTACAAGCAAATGTAAAAGATACTTACACCTATGAATATAATTATGTATGTGTGTGCATTTAAATAACTTATCAATGACTTAAGCCCTTACTATTAAACCTTATTATTGTGATGCAAAACTATTACGATTATGATGCATGGGAATCGAGGTCGGGGTTGAGTGATATTGTCACTTGGGCCGAGAGTGGTGGAACCATTAACATTATAACCTAAGTGGTCCTTATAATGCACTCTCTAGGGGAAATAAACAAGACACTTTAGGGGATTCCAGGAGCAAGCATTACACCTATTGTAGTAGAGGAGATTGCACCACTAGGGGAGGGTTACCCTAAAGT
This sequence comes from Pseudotsuga menziesii, assembly GCA_001517045.1. NCBI lineage: Eukaryota > Viridiplantae > Streptophyta > Pinopsida > Pinales > Pinaceae > Pseudotsuga > Pseudotsuga menziesii. Next base: position 22,589 of record LPNX010960408.1, on the reverse strand, counting down.
GCAAATGAACTTGGAGAAAGAACCTCATCTTTGGGGCATTGCTAGAGTTTTAGAAAACAAGCCCCCAAGTTTTTTTGGTGTCATGCTAGCCAGCATGGCTAGAGGGCATGACGAGGTGATTTGCACTAAGAAGATATACCTCTACCTCAAAGACAAAATAGTCATTTTTGAACTTCGAGACCATGCCTTGAACTATTGGGGAAATCTTGAAAAGTGGCTTCATTTCACTTTAGACATTGCCCCATGGAAATTATTTGAAGATAGGATTAGAAGAAATTACCTACCTACATTCTTCAAGGAGAAGTGGGTGAACCTTTCGTGCCTTGGTTCATGGGAATTGAACCATAGAGGTGTTAGATTTTTCTTAATATGCTTAGATGATATCTTAAAACAAATTGTTGCTAGTAGATCACTGAAAGAACAACAAGCACAGAAACATAAGAACACAAATATTTTCCTCAAAGAAAACACAAGGGAAAAAATCCCGAAAAAATTCCTCAGTATAGAACTCAACCAGAGCAGTGTAAAACCCAGACAACTGCTTCTCTCTTCATTTTGGTGCACTAATATTTCTCTCTCTTGCAAAACAGCTTGAGTGAGTGAGTACGAATGAAGGGGAGCGCCTCCCTATTTATATTCTTCAGTTGACTTGACCTCTAACCTAACAAGGTTGACTTGTCTAGCAAGACACAAAAAATAACATTTATTATAATGACACTTGGGTACTATTGACCTTACTTACATTTGAAGGTTTACATTGATTCTTTCAATGAATCTAACAAGACCAAACTCATATCCTTAAGGAGGAACACAATCATTACATCTGGAATATCTTCTGAAGTTACAATACTTTAACACTCCCTCTTAACTAGGAAGGTATTCAACCACTGTAGCAACTGCTACTACATCTGTACATCTCACTGATGAGTCTCTATATGTCATAGGAAGTTTTGGAACATCATCATTCATCTTCATCATCAATCTCAGCTAAATCATCTTCTGCAATCTCATTATGTGGATATTGAATCATCTATTGTACATCCTCGAGCATCTTCTATCATCTTCTAAATTATATTCTGTAGTATCAGTATGTGAATACTGAATCATCTGAATCATCTTCTGGATCATCTTTTGTAGCATCAGTATGTGAATACTGAATCATCTTTTGTCATGTGTGTATATGAGTACTGAATCATCTTTTGGGATATCAGTATGTGAATACTGAATCATCTTCTTCCACATCAGTATGTGAATATTGAATCATCTTCTGAATGTTGAAATTTATTTTGTAACATCAGTATGTGAATATTGAATCATCTTTTGCTATATTAGTATGTGAATATTGAATCTTCTATCAGTATGTGAATACTGAAACATCATCTACAACATCAGTATGTAAATACTAAAACATCATCATCTGTATCATCATTATGTAAATATTGAAACATCAACATCTATATCATCAGTATGTAAGTACTGAAACATCTGCATGATAAGTACTGAAACATCAACATTTGCATCATCAGTATGTAAATACTGAAACATCAGCATCTGCATCATCGGTATGTAAATACTGAAACATAAACAACAACCTCATTAGTATGTTAGTGCTAAAATCAAAACATCTATACTGCTAGATCATCATCTGCATTACCAACATAGAGATATTGGAACATCAACATTACCATCAGTTTTGGAATACTGAAGCAAACTAATCAACAAATATCAATGTAGCAACACTGAACTATTTCAAAAATCAACTCAACAATTATTAGTATAACAATATTTAAACTATCATCTCAACACTCATCAGTATAGCAATACCGAAACTATCATCTCATCAATCATCAATATAACAATATTGAAGCAAACATCTTAGCAATCATTAGTATAACAATACTAAAGCAATCATCTCAACTATCAACAATATAGCAATATTAAAGATACTTCTTTCCCTTTAACATCTCGGAGCAGCATCATGATGAGTTCTTTGGTAGATCCATCCGAGCATTTTGTCTAACTTACCAACTCTTTAGAGGAAAATAAGCCTAGTTAGACAGATGGATCTCCCTGGGGACCAAACAATCCTTGTCTAGCTTACTAACCCTTTCGGGCCAACCAATCCTAGCCATACATACTAATCCCCCTAGGATCAACAGGCCTCATCTAACTTACTAACCCTTTCAAGCCAAACAAGCCTATCCAGACTTACCCTCCTCTAGACTGAGCTACTCACCATTGCATCCATCATCTACTATCACTCCCTCTTTCAAGAGAGGTCCTTTTAGACTGCAATAAGCTTATCTCGAAAGTATTCAAACTTTACATGAGCCAGAGGCTTAGTTAACACATATGCCACTTGTTCCTCTATAGGAACATACTTGAGTTTTACAGCTCTTTTCTGAACAATATCCCGGATGAAATGATATCGGATTTCAATGTGCTTTGTCTTAATCATGAAACACGAGATTTTTTTTCATCTTAATACAACTCTGATTATCACAAAGGATATATGTAGCATCTATCTCTGCATCAAATAGTCCTGCTAACATCAGAGAACCAATAATCTGTCTATATAAGGTAGAATCAACTCCTTCCAAAGCATCATCATTTAATAGATTCAAACTTGTTGTCATCAGAGTAGTGATAGCTTTGCAATCTATCATTCCAAATATTTTTAGGATTTCTACAACATATTTTCCTTGGTTTAGGAAAATCTCGTCTTGATACTACCATACTTCAAGACCTAGAAAGCAATGCATCATTCCAAGGTATTTCATTTCAAACTCTGCAGCAAGCTTCTTCTCACATTCGATGATGGGATTATATTCTTCTGTCAAGAACATATCATCTACATATAGTAATAAAATCATAATCCTATCATCCTCAATCTTATAGTAGAGGTAAGAGTCTGCTTTGCTTTTGGTAAATCCTAAGCTCATCATAAATCCATCGATCCTTCATACCATGCTTTGGGTGCTTGCTTTAACCCATACAATGCCTTATTTACTCTACATACATGAGTTTTCTTATCATTAGTCTCTAACCCTTGTGTTCATTCGGTATATACCTCTTCTTCAATCAATCCATTTAGAAAGGTTGTCTTCACATATGATTTGATGTAGCTTTCACTTCATATTGGATTCCAAGCCAAGGATGGTTTTGATTGAGGTGTACCTAGCTATTGGTGAAAAGGTCTCCTCAAAGTCAATTCCCTCTTTCTAAGAGAATCCTCGAGTTACAAATATTGCCTTGTACTTTTCTATACTACCATCCGCTAAGTGTTTAGTTTTGAAGATCCATTTCGAGGATACTACTGATTTGTCTTTCGGTCTTGGTACTACTTCCCATACATCATTCTTTGTAATGGATTGGTATTCCTCTATCATTGCATCACTCCACTCCTTCTATTTTATTGCTTATTCAAATCATGTTGATCTTTATCAACTAGATCACACATCAAAGCCATATAACTAGGGTATGACTTTGTTTCTTTCTCGGATGGCTCCTTCTAGGGCCCCATGTCTTTTTTATTCTTCAATTATTTCACGAGCCTATATAGGTTTTCTATTTTGAGAAATCATTTCATTAGGCAATTCTTTAGGTAACTTTGGTTTCGTCATATCATGATCCTCGGGCATTTGATCTTCTTCTTCGTTCCTAACTGGTTTAGGACTTTCAACGGCTTTGGGAGTTTCATGCTCCTCTTCATTTTCCTTATCTTTCTTTGACTTCCTGAAGGTTGTGCCTTCGTCATGTGACATCTCTTCTAAGTTCAATTTGACGATATCCTGGGATATAGATTTGATAAGCTTTTGAATGCTCACTATATCCTACAAACAAATCCTTCTTTCCTGAAGGATCTAACTTTTTTCTTTTCTCCTTGGGAATGTGTATGTATACAGGACAACCAAATATATTTAGGTGACTTACTTTAGGCTTTTCTCTGAAAAACATCTCTTCTGGAGTTTTGTTCACAAGGGCACTGTGGGAGATTCTATTATGTACATATATTGTTGTTCTGGTTTCTTCTTCCCACAGGTGCATCAGTATATCTTAATCATGTATCATAGCTTTAACAGCTTCCATGATAGATCTATTCTTTTGTTTCTACCACCCCATTTTGTTGTGGCTTATGGGGAATGGTGACCTCCCTATTAATCCCATATTCCTTGGAGTAATCATTGAATTCACTTGATGTGAACTCTCCTCCATTATCTGACCTCAAAATATTTATTTTATTTTCATAGAGGTTTTCTACTAGGGCCTTAAATTCCTTAAACCTTTCAAACTCTTCATCCTTCTTTTTCAAGAAGTATATCCAAGTCTTGTGGGAGTAGTCATCAATAAAAGAAGCATAGTAAACATACCCACTTAATGAAGTGGTTTGCATTGGTCCGCATATGTTTGAGTGGATAATATCTAAGATCCATTTTGTTTTACTGTTACTTTTTGGATAAGGATTCTTAGTATTCTTTCCTTGTGCACATCCTTTGCACACTCCTTCATGTTTTATCTGAATTTCTGGTAAACCAGTTACAACCTTTGCATACAATTGGTAGATATTTTTAGTGAATATAAGAAATCCTTCTATGCCATAGCTCACATGGGTTTATGATAATGGTTGCTAATGTTGAATATGCATGTCCCTTCAGTTTGTAGAGTCCTTCTTCTTCAACTCTAATTTCTACTGCATCATCTATGGTTTTACCTTTTGTCCACATGAGAACTTTTCCATCCACAAAAGAAACTCTGAAGTCTTTCTTGTCTAAGGCTGAAATAGAAAGAAGATTCTTCTTTAGTCTTGAGACATAAAAGACATCTTTCATATTCATAGGCTTTCCAGAATCTAACTTATAGGATGTTTCTCTTATTCCTTTAATGGGGTATTGGGAATCGTCTCCAAGCATTACTTTGTGTGGAGATTCATTTTGTACAAGGCATGAGAGAGAGTCCTTGTAACTTGTCATGTGCTTGGAGGCACCACTATCGACTAGCCAAGTATCATTTCTTGGTGAGACTATCCTATTAGAGAATAGATTAATACATATTCTTCATCAGAGCCGTCATTCTTCTTTGCTTCTTCTTCAACTTCTTGATCACTATATTCAGCAGCATGGGCCCAAGATCTTCTCATTTTTTTTATTCACTCTTCTTTCATGGGACAATTGATGGAAATGTGTCCCAACTTGTGGCAAGTGAAGCATTCAAAATTTGAGAAGTCCCTCTTGGGCCTCTTAAACCCTTGAGTCTTATGAGGATGGTCATGAATCTTTCTTTTGCCTTTGGTATGATCTGGCAAGGTTTGATCCTCATTTTCATTTATCTTTTCTTCTCTATCTGTTATCCTTTCTTCTTCTTGAACACATTCTTCACATAACTTTCAGAATTTGGTTAGTTTCCTTCTTGAATGGATTCCTCGGATAAAGGCTTCCCAATCTCTTGGAAGACCATTTAAGGTTGTCATCACAATCTTTGCTTCTTTAACCATATCATTAATGGATTCTAATTGATCCTTGGTTTGAGCTACTCTTGTAAATTAAGACTTCATGGTCTCTGACTTTTTAGCTCTTACACTTTTGAGTTGATTCCTCAGGGTCATTTCCCTATTAATGTTTCTTCCTTCAAATAGACAAGATAGAGAATCAAACATTCATTTTGGAGTCTCACTTTAGGATACTTGCAGAATTAAGTTATCTTTGATAGATTCAGCTATGATCATATCCTTCTATAATTGTACTTGGCTTCAGCTTCTTTTAATTCGTTCACTTCCTCCTTTAAAAATTTATCTAGATCATTCTCTTGTAGGATGAGCATGATCCTATACTTCCATGCTCTGAAGTTTTCAACACCTTCAAGCTTTTCATATAGCTTGGTATTCTTTTTCATCTTTAATATGCTGAGAACTTCAAATGGAATAAAGATGAAAAGTACTTGAAGAAAACAACTCCTGCCTGGCCTCCTTCTAGATGACCTAGGGTTTGATGCAGAAACCCTAAATTTTCAGTTGGGATCACTAGTAGAGATGAGTGATGGAGAAGATGTGCCTCCCTAGGGCGAGGTAGACGATATATTCCTATTTTTGATATTGATGATGGAGTCTCAAGAAAATTGAAGCCCTGGTTTGTCGCAGCAATAGTTATTGGTCCAAAACTGAAATTTCTTGGAATTTAGTTCTATCTTCATAGAAAGATGCGCTCTTTAGGGGCGAGTTGAGAAATCCCTCTTTTATGGTTGATATGTTGAGGGATTTGTTCGAAGTAACAAAACCATAACTATGTAGTGCTTCTTTTCATGGTGGCTCTAATACCATGTCAGAATTTTCTTAATATGCGTAGATGATATTTTAAAACAAATTGTTACTAGTAGATAATTGAAAGAACAACAAGCACATAAACATAAGAACACAAGAACACAAATATTTTCCTTGAGGAAACCATAAGGGATAAAACCCCACAAAAATTCCTCGATATAGAACTCAACCAGAGCAGTGTAAAACCCAGACAACTGCTTCTCTCTTCTTTCTGGCAAACTAATATTTCTCTCTCTTGCAAAACAACTTTAGTGAGTGAGTACAAATGAAGGGGTGCACCTCCCTATTTATATTCTTCAATTGAATTGACCTCTAACCTAACAGGGTCGACTTGTCTAACTGACTGGGTCGACTTGTCTAGCAAGACACCACAAATAACATTTATTATATTAACACCTGGGTACTATTGACCCGACTTACATTCGGAGGTTTACATTGATTCTTTCAATGACTCTAACAATACCAAATTCATCTCCTAAAGGAGGAACACAATTAATACATCTGGAATATCTTCTGAAGTTACAATACTTTAACATGAGGAGTGTGAGATATGATTGATGGAACTAGTAAAGTATGTAACATACATGGACTCAAATCAATGATAAACAAATAAGTTTTGTATATGGGATAAATCATAATATAAGGTCCCTTCTATGGATGTGGAAACCAACTTCAGTGGCAACTGTAGTTTAATGTTCCTAATATGTTGAAGAGCATATAGGATTTGAAGGGACCAAAGATGGTGTATACAATTGACCACCCCACAAAATTCAAGATATGTAGGGAAGTCCTAACATAAATTTTCCAAGGGGGGTATTCTAGACCTCCTCCTTATGGTAATAGGCCTACACAAATAGTGCTTGCAATGAATGTTCCATTGGTAGCAAGTGTTGTGTCGTAAGCATCATTAGGGTCTCATGAGAGTCCAAGGTATTCATGAGGGGAAGTCATCAAGGGAAGGGATTTTGAGGGAAGGAACTCATCTCATAGATATTTGTGGATTAGCAATTAGTTTCCATCCCATCTTTATTTTTGAGGTGTGGGGATACACATTTCCAACGTGAATTTCTTGAGTTTCAAATAGGTGTCATGCATAGATAAGGGAATGACTTGAAGGGGAATTTGAGCAACAATCACTAGACCTATGCAGTGGTTCATAACCACAAGGTGGAGATTCAATCCATTGTGGTGGATTATTCATGTAAAATAAACAATGTTATACTTAAATTCCCATTTGATCCTAGTGCAACATATATTTTCATTTCTCCATTTGTGCTAGATAAATGTGGTTTGGAAGCCTGTGAGCATGACAATTTTAATCTAGATGAAATGGATTCAAGGGTACAACAAGAAATAGGACCTAAAGTTGAATATTGTTTTGTGAACCTATGGGTGTGTACAACTAGAATAAATGTGTGTTCCGCTTTCGTCGATACATATGATCTTATTATTGGTATGAACTACTTGGAGGCTCATTGAGATTTCTTGGATTGTCATGGGAAGAGAGTGCTTTGTTTAGACAACAAAGGAATAAAAAATAAAATTCATGGAATTAAGAAAATTATGTCCCTACTTTTTATCTCAATGATGAAAGCAAATCATTGTCTAAGAAAGGATGTCGATTGTAATAAGTAAAGGAAATAAGCAAAGAGAAGTGAATGTCTTTAAATGGATATCTTATGTTACCAAAAACTAGGGACATCTTTCCCAAGGAGTTACTAGGGTTACCTCCAAAAACAGAACTTGATTTTACTATTGAGTTAAAAAAGGCTCTAAGCTGATCTCCAAGACACATTATAGGATGAAAGTTCTCATGCATTGTGAGTTGCAGATGAAACTGAAGGAGTTATTAGACCTAGAACTCATAATACATAGTATTTCACCTTGGGGTGCACCGATAATCTTTATCATGCAGGATGGTTCTATGTGAATGTGCATTGGCTACAATTATTTGAATAGAGCCATAGTGAATAAATGTACCTTATACCTCAAATTAATTGTCTCTTGATCATATTAAAGGGGTGACAATTTTCTCAAAGTTCAATATACGATAAGGTTCTCACCAACCTAGAACTAATTAAGGTGATATACCCTAAACCATGCACGTTTTGAACATAGTTTGATAAATATGAGTTTATAGTGGTACCATTTGGTTTGGAAAATGTTCCAATGGTATTCATGAGTCTAATGAATGGAATATTATTAAATTGCTTGGACCACTGTGTGCGGGTTTTCTTATATTATATTCTCATATGTTATAGAAATGAGAAGGAACATGAGGAGCACTTGTGGTCAGTGTTTCCATGCTTAAGATAACACAAATTGTGTTGTAATTGTCTAAGTGTTGTTTCTTTTAGGTCATATTATTTCATGGGAATGAATTTTGATGGACCCTAAAAAGGTAAAATCCATCATGGAGTGCCCATTCACATTCATATTTTAAGGGAATTTTTTGATTGACCCTTAGAAGAAAGACTACATGTGCATATTCTCATTCATGTTGGTGCATCACTATACTTGGAGTCATGGGCACATAGGGACAAGAAACGAGAGGGTTTCTTCGAGCTAGGATGTCATAAATGATCCTAGTTGGCATGGTGGTGTAATTCAAATTTGGGCATGGAGTGAGTATGAAGAATTGAGTAGATTCATGATGGGTCTATATAGTTGGGCTTGGACTTCTTCATCNATATATATATATATATATATATATATATATATATATATTTGTTGTTGCATATATTCTTATGTTATTTTGTGCCATGTGAATCATCAATTCATAAACAATTTACCTATATGATAATTATGATAATGGAACAGTTAATGGGACACATTAATCAAGCCATTAGAAATTTTGACATACAGAATATATAGAAGCAAAGTAGAAATCTATTAAATAAGTAGTTTCAATTGTATTATAATACCCTATAAAGGCTTAATGAACCTTGATGGATGTTACAATTTCCATGGATTTCGTTGTAGGATTTCTCCTCCTGCCTCTACAACATAATTTCATTTTAGTAATAGATAACCAAACTAAAAGCACCCACTTTATTCTAGTCAAGGAAACATATGACACTAGAGATGTGGCAAGGGTATTTATAAATGAGATTATTTTCCTTCATGGGTTTCCCAAAAACATCATTTGATATATAAACTATTGGTTTACCTCTAGGTTTTGGACAAGCTTGTAATTAGTGTTGGGGACTTAGTTAAACTTAATCACAACGTATCATCCCAAAACAGATGGAAAAATGGAGAGAGTAAATCAGGTAATGAGAGACATGCTTGGTGTGTATGTTGTGGCTCAACAAACTCGTTGGGAAAATTAATTACAATTGGTGAAGTTCGCTTGCAATAAGAATGGCCACAAATCAATTGAAATTGTTCCTTATTATGCTCTATATGGAAGTCCATGAAGGACATCCTTGAGTTGCCATAGGTTAAAATACTCAGTGATCATAGGACCAAAATTGGCTTAGGAGATGGAAGAGTGGTTAATTCAAATTAGACAACATTTAAAGGAAGCACATGATAGACTTAAGAGTTATTATGATGCACATAGAATTGACCAAATTTATAATGTTGGAGATGAGGGTTTTATCTGTGTTAAGCCTAACAAGAGTACTATTAATTTTGGAAAAGGAAAATAATTGTCACATCCATTTATAGATCCATTTAAAATCTTGGAAATAACTGCACCTGTTGTGTATCACCTTCCGCTTCCACCTCATTTGCATAAAACTAGTGGTTTTTTTCATGTATCTAATATACGACATTATATAGCTGAAAAATCTAATAAACTAAATTTGAGGGAATCACTAGTTTCAAATGAGGGAACTATCATGGTCAAACCATTATGTATATTGGACCATAGGTTTTGGTAGCTTAGACACTGCTTTGTGGACCAAGTTAAAGTCTAGTGGGACAAGTATAACCTAGGATCTTCTCTCTAGGAGGATGCAAAAATCATGCATCATGATTATCCCACACGTTTTTTACTATAAATTTGGGATAGTTTCCTAAAGGGTGGGTGTATGTAACGCCCCATATCTTGAATTAATGGATAAAAAACATTCTGACCTATTTTATATTTCATTGCTTATTATCTATTGGACTTAGCTCAGCTGAGAAAACTATATGCGTTGAATTATGAACCTACATATATGTGGAAGTTATGTTTTAAGTTTATCATTTATATTATTAATGATGTTAGTTGTGTGATTTTCTAACATGAAAATCTAAATAGAAGGATAGGGTATATGGATGCTAGTTTACGCTATGATTAAATGAATAATTGGGTGCCATGCACATGATGAATGGATTAGCTTGTTTACAATGTTTTATGATTAATAACTTGGTAATTAATTGGAAACAATAAAAAAAATATGGATGATCTTGTGTTTTGATGAGACTAACCCATAGATTAGAGGGGATAAGTAATATCCCAATACTTGTGGTACTAATGACCCAAATGTCGTTGACAATGAAAAGAGAAGGGAAAACTATGAAGCATTAATTCCTAAAAATTAATTATTGTCAATTTGATATCTTGTTATGATAGGTGGGATACTTTAGGTTTTTATGGGAAACCATGTTTCACAAATTAATCATTCATTGACGTAAATCCAAGAACAAGAATAGAAACACAATGTGATTATTGACAGGGTGTAGAACCTAGTTCCATTAGGAGGGGTGGAGGTATTACCCATCATTTATCCTCCAAAGTATAGAGTCAAGGGAGGGTCGTGTTAAGTGACACTCTCCAAGTTGTGTGACGACAACTACTAATTTTCGGCTATGGAAGTTAGGTTGATTTAGTTGATTCATACCCTTATGAGTTATATCTAGGGTTGGGATAATATAGTTGACACTCTAGCATATTCCAACAAGGGAATAGATAGGGTGTGGAAGCTACAAGTAGGCTAGGAAGAAAAGATGATTCAAAGTAGCAAAGATGTTGTTTGGGAAGTAGAGATGTCACTTGAGTTTTGTACTTGTGTCCTTTCGTGTTTAAATCATTTTTTTAATTGACTAGATAAATATAAGTATAATGTCAAATTGGTACTAGTGTATTGTGACTTAGTTGGTAATATTGTATGTAATGGAGGTGGTGATGGTTATCTTTAGTACATGCACAAGCTATGCATATGTTGGCCATGCATATATACCTTGCATGCGTACATTGATGTCATTTAATATATATTAGTTTTACTAATAATTTTCATGCATGACAGGCGCAATAAGAGTTAACATATATAGTTATAATATAATAAGTTTTTTTTGTAAGCTAGTACCCACAAGGATTTGAACTTGCGAATTTTCATTTACAACTTCTCATATCAATTGCTCATTACCAATTACTCTAACCCACGTGAAATACAATAAGTTTTTCATTAGGTTAATTTGCTTTTCATTTATATTCATTTACCTTTCATTAAATTTCATTTGCATTTCATTTTAGGATTTACTTCATTTAATTCTTGCCAAATATAATTTGATGTGATTGGAATTTATCTTGATTTAGAGTATTTATGCAAAATTGATATTTTTATATTTTAATTTATGAGATGTGAATTGAATTTAATGTGAAAATATTCACTGTTGAGTTTTCAAATCACTTATGTTTGGTAGGTGAATTATTATTTTATGATATTTGACCTTCCTAAGGTCCTTTTTTAAAAGGCTACCAAGGTGACGGAAAAACTTGTTAAAAAGGGGATTTTGTAGATGATAGAGGAGTTGGCACTTAGAAGGAAAATTATGTTGGAGAGAGAAGGAAACTAGAAGGATGATTGTCTGTAGGTAAAAAACATGAACTGGAACCTTGAGGTTGATGTTGGAACTTTAATGTTGTTGTCACTATTGATATTGTTGTTTTTGTTAGAGTTGTGGGTGTGGAGGGCTGGGAAACCCCGCAACTTCCTTATAACTAGTAACTCATATTCTACTTGGATGGGAGGATTAATTCATGTTTGTGTCACACACACTGCTCAAGACTGGACTGGGGAGAGTTTCTAAAGACTAGACTAAATTGCTAATTTAGATAGTTATTGAAGTAAACTAGTAGTCTTGTTTTGGTTAGATTATTTTATTTTAATTCCCTTTGAATTACAAAGATTACCCCATAATTGAATAGTTAAATACAATGTACTTGGTATTGTGATACACTATGAAATGATAATAGGAAAATGAATAAATTATATTGAATCTAGAACTTATGTTGAAAGGAAATTTTATAAGTAGAAAAACAAAGTTATGCTTAGAATATAAAGAGATTTAGATTTCTTGTTTTAAATGACTCCCACTAGTGGACGGAGGGTATTGATATAACTTTGAATATTTCCACCTAGAGAGATTTGATTCCGCCCTTTATAAACCTAGGGAACCTTTACATGCAAAAATAAGGTCAATACGCCCATGATTGAAATGAGTTTTGCATCAAAATGCAATGTGCTCATAATCCAATAGTTGTGTCCAATTTTGATCCCCACCTTTTAACACAATATGAGCCAAAATGACTTTACTTAAATTAGTGTAGATGCAATTTCATGCACATATGTAAGAAACATTGTTAACAATTTTAAGGGCTAGAGTGAAAGTACCCAAAGTATCAAAGATGTATTTTAGCATCTCATACACCAATATTGTAAAGGAATATTAAACAATGTAACCCAAATTGGTACCACCAATATAGATTTATGTGTGGGTTGAGACCAAGATCCATGGATTCATAAAGAACCTTTATCCTCCCATAATATTCAACTTGTAACCTACAACTTGTGTTGTATCCATATCAATAATGAACTCCATGGTGGAGAAACCTTTACTGCATGGACAAATAACCCCCATATCCTTCGAGAAAGATCCCAATTCTATTGTATCCAATTTTGGTGTTGTTTTAGGGGAGGATAAATACCATTAACCTTGCAAATTATACCATGTGCCATATATTACCCCACCTTCTCATTAATCCATGTTAGTACAACCTTATATTTTAGAACAATATGTGAATTCGAGAACATGATACGCTCCCTTCTTCCTATATATGTCGTTAATTTTGCTTAAAAACCTATTACAACTCCTCCTCTTTCGGCCAATAGGATTTGTACTTAAAAGCTCTATGATTTTCTTCTCAAGTCCCAATCTCCAAGAAGATTGATAAATGATTTGAAAATCAACTATTACTAGCCCAAGCACGAATTTGATAAACTAGTTGCACCACCTCTTCATGAACTAAAATTATATCCAGATGCTTAGCAACCCCTTTCATACCAATGTGGTTGTTACACCATGTTTGTTTAACCTGGCCAGGTTCAATATTAACTGAACCCATCTCTTCAAAGCGCTCCACAAAAAACTCAGATAAACTATCTTCACAGCTAGAAGAACCCCATAATTCCTCTTGATTGATTGTGAGATTGAGATCTCCACCAACGATAAGGTTGTTGACCTTGAGGCAACTTATACTAGAAAGCATGCCTACCATCTAGAGAACCATACAAATTTAAAATCACAAAATTCCTATCCAAACTCATGTTGTAGACCTCCGAGCATAATCTAGATTTTACTACAAAACAATTGGACAAAGAGAGTTGGTTATTGTGGCCTAAGATAACTCCATGATCTAGGAGGATATTCCTAACTAGTAAAAATTAAAGTCTTCAAATTACGAACAGAATGTTACATATACGTAGGGCTCGTCAATAGATTTCTGGCAACATTCGTTTCATTCAAAACAGACACTAGACGCAAAAGATATTCAATTCTGACATTGTGGCAGAACAAGTAAAAGGAAGAAAAAAGTGCCACATGGCACCACTGCAAGGCTGACACGTGGTAGGTACATACAGCAGGTGGATGACATGGAATATCCGCAACAGGACATGTGGCAAGACATGGCTAAGGTTGATGACATGGATTAGTGACGTCACTGACAGGTGGACTATTGATCAATTTCCAAGTAGGACAATCAGGACCTGCCACATGGCAGCCCTCATGGCCTATTATTGGATATTTTTCAAAAAAAATTTGGGAGTTGGAGAGGATCGAACCCCTGACCTCCATGCATCTTGCACCACCATACCAATGTTTGAACCCATGACCTCCTGCCCCCTATACCAACGTTTTGAACCATTACACGATGTGCACCACATTTGGTGGGATTTGCTACCTAATATCTTTACATTAGTATTTGGTTGGGTTTTGACCCCACAATCGCATGCACTTCCTTTGGCATATTTTTAAACCCATATCCATATTTTTATATGGTTTTCAAACCATATATCTATTATATTTCGTATTCTGGTTTGTTTTTAAAGAAGACGTATTTTTTTATGGAATTTTTACCATATTTTCATCCATTTTAAATGGATTTTATCCCTTTTACTTTGGGATTAGAAATTTTGTAAAGCCCACTCAATTTGGGATAAGAAATGGGTTTTGGGATATTTGAACCATTGTATTTTGCATTTGGAAGGCATCAGAGATTGGAGAAGCATGTGAGGAATTATTGAAGGTTTTTGCATGGCATAGTGCCAAAGTGCCTTTTAAGGATTTTGTAAGATGTTTTGCTCATTTGTTGAAGACTACTAAAGATCGATCCTCAATGAAATTGGACCCAGAGACGTAGTCCAAGTGGGATGAACTCCGTTATCATATGGTGCCTTTAATCTTCTAGTTTGCATACTTGTTTTTTATTTGCTTATGTGTATGTTTTAAGCATTTAAAATTTCAGTTTAAAGCTTGTTTATGAGTTTTTAACATATAGATTTCACATGCAATTTTTAATGGTTAAAAAGATTCTGAAATTTCATATCACTCCACCATAATGACCATCTGAATCCAAGGCTACGAAATCGGAACCCTCAAACCTCTTTCGCAACTTAGTCATTATTTGTTATCCCCTACACATGGATCTTGAATCAAAATCAAATCAAGCCATTTTTAATCCACTAGTCTTGGGGTTTTTCTAGCCCTAAGGACCCCTGAGATAAGCTTCTATTGACCCTAACTGGCCACCTAAATAGATTGTCCTTGAATGTGTTGAATTTTTTATTTCATAGTGTCTCTAGGGATAGCTAACTCCTTTGAATTGTCAAACCCAAGACCCCAAAACAACTCAAAATACATAAAGTGTACTCATGACCTCAACAAGTAAGGGTAATGCCCTTGATTGGAGGAGGAATTACTGGTATCTTTAGACTTAGGCTTAATAAAAGTGCTTGGAAAGGATCCATAATCCTTCTATAATTCAATCACATATTATCCTTTCTTTGTCCCTCGGATATCACTTAACCCTTGATCCCTAACTTCCTCAGGGATGGAAATACTATCTACCATAGAAGGCTTGAACATAGAGAGGATCTAGATTAGAATTAATTAATAAATGGATAGAATGTAATGTCACCAAACTCTTACCAATGGAGAAGTAATAGGATTGTATGCATTCCAAAAGCTCTCCAATTGCTTCAATTAACTAGATGACAACTCAATATCACCAAACACTTCTCACACAACTTCATTATATGCATCTTGAGGTCCCCTACCTAGAAAAAATTAAAGGAATTGAAATATTGTTAACTACAAAATTTGAGGAAGATTTATCATTCCTAGCACATTGTCCTTAAGGTTCCTTTATGTCTAGCCTTCATGTTCTTTATCCTTAAGCTCACTATTCTTCATAAGAATTTTTCCACACAACCTCCTGACTCTCCTCCTGCTCCTTATACCTACAAACTTTATGACAAAATATTTGAGGAAAATTAGCCACAATATTCCCATGACAATGACAATAGGCACACTGAAATGGTGTTGGGATTAATAATCCTCCCTTTGACTAAATCAACCTAATTTATCACTTATCCTCAGAATTTAGCTCAAAATTAGGTCAAATCAAGAGAAAGCTGCCTTTAACACTCCAGTTAACTGAAAAGTAGGTGAAATAGCTTCCAGTTGACTGAGTGTGGCACATTAGTCATGCAGATCAACCTAGATTTTCTCCTTGATTGAAGGAGGATGCTCAATTAGGCTCCCTGGTTGATGGAGGAGGTCCATATCACTGAAGTTGATGACATGATGATGATGTAAGCACATTGTAGAAGGAGAAAGTCGACATAAGTCGACTTGAACGAAGACCGACTTAGTCGATCAGCCGACTAAGTCGAGAGACCGACTAAGTCGAGAGACCGACTACGTCGGTCGGCTGAGCAAACACAGTGGTTAGTCTGTTAACTAATAGTCGTGTCGGTTCGGTGAACCGACAGGTAGTTATGATTGTAACTATTTGTAACCTGTATATTAGGCTGTTGAGCCACACAAGAACGCAGTTCAGTTCTTGGCTTTGTACGATCTATTGAGAATAATATAATCTGTTCATCCTATCTTGTTCTTGTCTCTTGCATCTGTGTATATTTTTGTATGTATTATTGGTAACCTTATGTGATCTGTGAGATTACAACATTGGTTCCGTTGCCGGTAGTACATAACTGAAGTATATGTTCACATATGATACCAGAGCAGGAGATAAAGGACTGGTGGGAGCGAAAAATTGCTAACTATCTACAAAATTACGCGAGAAGGAACAGATTGACAGTCACAGAAGCAAAAGCCAGATTTTTCACTGAGACTCACGAAAAGTTTGTCGAATCCGTGCCACACCTACTGAAGCAGCTTTTGGATGAGAAATCCGGACAAGACTAAAGAAGCACAGTTACTCCAGAAACTGATCCGAGGAGGACGTACGAATCTCTCGGAGTGGTTCGAAAAGATAGCCGACGACTTCTGTGAGGAACAAGTAGTCGAAGACAGGACTTCTGTGGAAACAGTCCACAGAAATTTTTCACAGAATTTACTGATCAATTCTTGTGTTCCTTACCGGCTTTACTGTTCAAGTTTTTAATAGAGAAAGGAGCAGGGCACATTGTTGAACCTCGACCTCTATTACGTGAACCACCCTCCAACACTAACTGGGCGGAGAAGCAGAAGCAGTGGGAAAAATTCATTGCTGAAAGGGAGTGGGAATACTTCCTGAGTAAGTAGACACCATCCGAGCTTTCTAAAAAGTGTCGGGTAGGCCATGGGGGGGTATTTGGTCGTGTGTCGGACATCGAGCATAGTGGATCCTAGTCGACCAGAGTCGTAGTCACCAGTAATGCATAATCGACCGAAGAAGAACTGAAGGCATAGTATTGTACTACAGTATGTCAGACATTAAGAGAATCGAAAGGGATGAAAGATAGAAGAAAAGGGAAGCTAGACGAGAACGAGCCGCAGAGCTGCAGCAAAACCCTAGGGAGATCGACCATGATGAAGCACCGCCAGAGTCAGGTCATGACCGACGCAGAGAAGGCGAAGAAGAAGAGGCGTCCCCTGAATATGATGAAATGTGGATAGAGAAGCTAGAAGCTCTCCAACTAATTGTTCCCGACGAAGGAGTAACCCTTTCCACAGTAGGTCCGCGTACCAGAATACAAACTATTATTGAAGATGACCTTTGACTAAGAGCTGGCGACATTACACTCTGGAGCCGACTAGGCGATGAACCATACCCGGGTCGACATCTCGTCATATGTCGACCGATCGAAGGTAACTGGGTGACCTTTCAAATGGCACCTTCCTTTCGAAGTATCCACTTGCTCCTGTCGACACATGAAGGAGCACCCCCCCTACCACATACATCTTCCGAAGATACACAAGAGTCAGACCTGAGCACGCAAAGTGACAGTGGGTCATTAAGAAGACAAATTATCACCAATCCGCTATTCGACGAGAAAGAGTCGACACCCGACGGAAGCACAATTTCCGTCGACCAAAACCCCATCGTCACCCCGACAGATTCGGCTGACTCAACAACCCCACCCCTTACAACCCCACCTCCTCCACCTCCACCTCCTCTTCCGACATCATCAGAGAGTAGTGACAGTGACTCCGACATGGGTCATGGATCTGCTCAGATTCCCCTTTATGAGGGTGACGAAGACCCCAGATGACACTGGTTTGTCTGCGAGTCGATATGGGAGGCTAACAAAGTAACAGAAGAAGACCGACAGATAGCCCAGTTCGCAGGAGCCCTTCGGAAAAGAGCTCTCACATGGTATATGACATTTACCGAAAGGCAACCTAGAGCAACAAAATCAGAGATAAAGGCGCAATTCCTATCATTTTTCAAGACTCCAGACGCTAAACACCTGGCAGCCAAGAAGCTGAAGACGACCCAACAGAACCCAGGAGAAACAGTCCGCGATTACGATAAACGATGGAAGGATCTATTGAGTCAGTTGGACTACGTCATCGACGAACAATTACTCATTCAATGGTTCCTTGCAGGACTTTCACAGAAAATTCGTCAACACATCAGTCTGGAGACCTTCAAGTCGTACGAAGATGCGTTGACAAAAGCATTGCAGGTCGAGATGGATGAAGACATACCTGCCTGCCCGACTGACCACCGCTTGGAAGAACAGCTGGAAAATATGCAGAAGTCCCTGAAAGAGCTCACACTTAAGAACCAAGACATCTGGTGTACTAACTGTTCAACAGCCAGACATACAAAAGATAACTGTCGGCAGCAATTCAGTCGACAAGATGTCTGTTTTGTACAGACAAAAGCGTTTTGCGACATCTGCCAGGAAT
>LPNX010960401.1:149246-163200 GCA_001517045.1 Pseudotsuga menziesii | reverse complement strand
GATTTCCCTGATTTTGTGTTTTCTCTTTGTACGTTTTTGTAGGTTTATCTATTTCTTTGACATATGTTACTTTATGCAAGAATCTATTGATACAATGGTGCTTAAAGAGCACCAAAGCAAGGTTGTTGTCAACCCACCTCTTCCCCCCAACCAGGTACATGTATGTTTCGCTTTCTTTGGAAACATCATTTTCCGTCGATGTAGTATATATGTCTTTGATTCACAATTTTATCTGAAATTGACATATATGTTACTTTATGCATGCTTCTAGGGAGGCACCGATGTGTGAAGAGCACCAAATCAGTGACCCACCTTTGACGAGCCAGTAGGTACGTTTATGTATCGCTTTCTTTGTATGTTTGTGTATCGCTTTCTCTGATTTGGTGCTTGAAGAGACCCAAATCAGTGACCCACCTTTTCCCCCCCAATGTACATGTATATTTGTTGACATTGGCATATATATTGTTTTATGCAGCTTGATAGTGAGAAAGTGGTGCTTGAAGAGCACCCAATCAGGGTCATTGTTAGTGAGGCACCATGACCCACCATTACTTACTCACGTACAGCAAGTAAAAATGTTATTTTGGTTCTGGAATTTGAAAAATGTACATAGAATTTTTAAAGTTTGGTAAACTAACTTACAAAATTTTGTTTTTCTGCAGTCTCCACTGATGCGACCTATCCCTCTTGTTCAGCAATGGGGATCACCAGTGAGTAGTCGGAAAAGAAAGCTAGACTTCTTCGAAGACATTGGCAGTGGCAACGAAAGGGGGGATAACTAGAATAAATGTATAGGGGGGATACATATATGTAACTTCTTGTTCATATACACACAGATGTACTTTTTGATCCACTATTTTGTATTAGGGCCATGTGGCATGACAATTTTTGTAACATTATTTCTATACATATATAATATAAAGCAAGGTTCAAATTTATACATATATGGTTGACTTGATATTGGAACATGATATGGCTGACTTGATCTTAGAACATGATATGTGTGGTTCACCTATGTGATATAATGATATGTGTAGTTCACATGTGTGCTAACTTATGAATATCCAATACTTAAAAGGAGAATTTATGACTCATCAACTTTTTAACATTATGGCTATCCTTAGCTTTTTAACATCATAACCATACCATATACTAACTAAATTACATACACTAACAATCATAACACTAATTCATGCATGGATGTGTAATATATACCATATCGTATGCTACAATACCCTATGATACTAACATCATACCATTCTAACATATCCTACAATACACTATGATACTAACATCATACCATACTAACATACCATACCATTGTAATATACCATACACTAACATCATAGCACTAAGTCATGCATTCATGTGTAATATACCATATCATACCCTACAATACTCTATGAGACTAACATCATACCATACTAACATACCATACAATTGTAATATACCATACACTAACATCATAACACTAAGTCATGCATGAATGTGTAATATATATCATATCATACCCTACAATACCCTACAATACTAACATCATACCCTACAAACCCTACTTGGTTTTCAATATGTGCATACATCCATGTGTTTCTAGTTCCATCTCATAACTTGTAAATATGTCACTAAACAATAGTTCCATGTCATAACTTGTCAACCATAGTGATAGCATGCAAATCGATGTTCATGAAACCCTAGTTGGTTTCCAATTTGTGCATGTCCATGTGTTTCTAGTTCCCACTCTTAAATTGTAAATTGCTCACTAAACCCTAGTTGGTTTCCAATTTCTAGTTCCCTCTCCTAACTTGTAAATTGCTCACTAAACCCTAGTTCCATCTCATTATTTGTCATCTCTAGTGATAGCATGCAAATTGGTGTTGATGAAATCCTAGATGGTTTTCGATTTGTACATGGCCATGTGTTTCTAGTTCCCTCTCTTCACTTGTAAATTGCTTGAAGTAAACCCTAGTTCCATCTCATTATTTGTAAATCCTAGTGATAGCATGCAAATTGGTGCTCATGAAAGCCTAGTTGGTGCATGCAAGTATTGGTAATCATGTGTTTCTAGTTCCCTCTCTTAACTTGCAAATTGTTGACGAAACCCTAGTTCCATCTCATACCTTGTCAACCCTAGTTGTTGCATGCAAATTGGTGTTCATGAAAGCCTAGTTGGTGCATGCAAGTATTGGTGATCATGTGTTTCTAGTTCCCTATCTTAACTTGCAAATTGCTCACGAACCCCTAGTTCCATCTCATACCTTGTCAACCCTAGTTGGTGCATGCAAATTGGTGTTCATGAAAGCCTAGTTGGTGCGTGCAAGTATTGGTGATCATGTGTTTCTAGTTCCCTATCTTAACTTGCAAATTGCTCACGAACCCCTAGTTCCATCTCATACCTTGTCAACCCTAGTTGGTGCATGCAAATTGGTGTTCATGAAAGCCTAGTTGGTGCGTGCAAGTATTGGTGATCATGTGTTTCTAGTTCCCTATCTTAACTTGCAAATTGCTCACGAACCCCTAGTTCCATCTCATACCTTGTCAACCCTAGTTGGTGCATGCAAATTGGTGTTCATGAAAGCCTAGTTGGTGCGTGCAAGTATTGGTGATCATGTGTTTCTAGTTCCCTATCTTAACTTGCAAATTGCTCACGAACCCCTAGTTCCATCTCATACCTTGTCAACCCTAGTTGGTGCATGCAAATTGGTGTTCATGAAAGCCTAGTTGGTGCGTGCAAGTATTGGTGATCATGTGTTTCTAGTTCCCTATCTTAACTTGCAAATTGCTCACGAACCCCTAGTTCCATCTCATACCTTGTCAACCCTAGTTGGTGCATGCAAATTGGTGTTCATGAAAGCCTAGTTGGTGCGTGCAAGTATTGGTGATCATGTGTTTCTAGTTCCCTATCTTAACTTGCAAATTGCTCACGAACCCCTAGTTCCATCTCATACCTTGTCAACCCTAGTTGGTGCATGCAAATTGGTGTTCATGAAAGCCTAGTTGGTGCGTGCAAGTATTGGTGATCATGTGTTTCTAGTTCCCTATCTTAACTTGCAAATTGCTCACGAACCCCTAGTTCCATCTCATACCTTGTCAACCCTAGTTGGTGCATGCAAATTGGTGTTCATGAAAGCCTAGTTGGTGCGTGCAAGTATTGGTGATCATGTGTTTCTAGTTCCCTATCTTAACTTGCAAATTGCTCACGAACCCCTAGTTCCATCTCATACCTTGTCAACCCTAGTTGGTGCATGCAAATTGGTGTTCATGAAAGCCTAGTTGGTGCGTGCAAGTATTGGTGATCATGTGTTTCTAGTTCCCTATCTTAACTTGCAAATTGCTCACGAACCCCTAGTTCCATCTCATACCTTGTCAACCCTAGTTGGTGCATGCAAATTGGTGTTCATGAAAGCCTAGTTGGTGCATGCAAGTATTGGTGATCATGTGTTTCTAGTTCCCTCTCTTAACTTGTAAATTGATCAGTAAACCCTAGTTCCATATCATAACTTGTCAACCCTAATGATAGCATGCAAAGTGGTGTTCATGAAATCCTAGTTGCTTTTCGATTTATACTTGGAAATGTAATTAAATGTATATTAAACTAAAAACATCAAGAAATGTAAACTTCAACAACTCGAGAGCTTGTTATTTTCTGAACTTTATTTGTTGGTGTCTAAAGACACCATTCTTGGTGCCTCAAATGTGCCATAGATGGTGTTTGTATCCTAGGCACACGAAAGGCTAGATATTAGTAACATCATAAGAAAAAAAAAGAACTCAATGAAAATGTGCAAACACGATTTATGGATAACTCACCTGAGGTTGTACGATCATGTTTATAGTGTCCAGTATCCTTTGAATAATATTATGTCTATGAATGGTATCTGTCAATCAAAGGTTTATCACATTGTGAATAAAGTAAAGATAAATAATTGAAATTGTGCTTTAGAATTCACTTTAAAGGTTAAATAACGCACCTGACAATGCACTCATACAAGTAGGCCATCTGGATAATCTTTGGTGCCGATGGTGTCCATCAATATTTCATGCTCTATATGAGGTAGCAAGTATCATACATGTGACCTATTTTTGTGACCAAATGTATGCAGCTTGATGTTTATACCAACTACTAGGTTGGTGAAGTGGTATACAATAGCTCCTGGTCTATAATCCTGATAAACATACCCACCCTTCCTTTTCTATTGTGTTGCAAGTGTCAAGTACTCCCTTTTTATAACCATCGAGCTGGTTGGGAATTCAATATTTTCATCATCTATAACAGGTTCGAAAATGGTTTGTTTCCCCTCTAATAAATGTGCCAACCAATAGTGAGAACCCCATTCATTATTTTTTGGGGCAACCAATGCATATATTTGACCTGTGAAAGGAAATAGATCGAGTTAACAATATATTTTGTAAATAAGGTATTGCATTTCTAATTTCTACATAAATTAAACTCTACATAGGTCGAGTAAACAATACATAAATGCATTTTCTAATTTAGGTACTACTCATGTACCTGCTTGTATGAGATCTGATATGTGATCATAGTCTATAGAAATATGTGTCTGATCATCTTCCAAATGGTCTATTTCATTAACCCCTTTGAAATTGGTGCCAAGTGTCACTCAATCCCATGTATCAACGATATCCGTATCCTCACAATCACCCCATTCACCGATGCTATAGGAACTGCAAAAGCAAGCCTTCTATCTTGTCCAAATTTGTAGGGCCGAGTTGTCTGAGATTCTAATTGAATGAAACTGTCGAGTCCCATGCACTATGTTCACCTAATGTGTTTGTGATCGGTCCACATTTGTCACCTCCTAGAATATTCTTCACACTAAGTGTTTCCTTGTTGCTTGTTCTCCCATGACAAATTCACACCATTCGACTATGGATGCAATGTCTCGAAGGCGAGCACCTATAAACTTCATCTCTTCCCTTCAAAGGGAAGTTTTAATGCATGCACCAGCACCATCGTGCTCTCCTTTTCCATGACCAATTTCAAAGTAGCTCCATACATGTGGCACCTTGTATTTTATGTGCAACAAACACAACCATTCAAATACATGTGCATTCTTGAACTGTCCATCACAACCATCTGACCAAATGAAATGATGATAAAATGGTATATCCATAGCTATCACATGATCATAGAATAATTTAAAGCAATGTTGCACGTAATGGATGTCATGGGTCCGGTCGTCACTTATGTAGAAGTGATTTTCTTTCAGTATCACACGTTTCTCTTCAATGCTATCTTTCCCATGTCAATATGCGATATGCACCATTATGCTCACCTACTTTGAGTCATAGTATTGACTTTGAATTTCATTTTTTGGTTGGAGGGTGTGATTTTCCGCAAATTCAACCACTAATAGTATTGTTCCAAGAGGGAAGGTGTCCCGACATATTCTAAATTGCTCATCTTGCCACTGTGCCATATCGACATGTTGAATGTACTGTTGGATCTTTCCACGAAACTATGGAATAAAATCACATACTCGCACCTGGTACATGAATATTAATATGTGAATAAACCACATAAAAAATGTGTACATGAATATTAATATGTCAATATTCAACAATTTACCTGTGAAGTCACCAATTTAATCTTCATGCTTTCTTTCCCATCATGTAGCTGATATGTCTCATACTAATAGTTCTGCTTCTCGACAATTGCATTCCCAAATTCTTGATCTTCACTTTCATGGATGCAATCGGACCATAATGATAGCCCACCACAATTGTTGCAAGAACCATCTACACATTGTTTTATGTAATGTGTTTTCCCATCTTGACTTGGAGACATTATGCTATGGATGAAATATTTGGATGACATTGACGGTATTGTACTTGAGCATTCATGCACATGGTTAGGATGAAAAAAACGACATATATGTGCAAATATATGGTAATATAGGTCAAACTCTATGTGGTATGTACAACAACAAGTGTTCTAGATGGTATTGATTCTAACATACCAAGGCTTGCATTTTTCAAAATATCTTTTCCTGAGCCTTAGCTTTACATGGGCAACTTTAAACATCTCAAACAGTTGAGTTTGTGTGATGTCAAGATAATGTTTAACATGAGGTTCATTGTTTCTAGAACCCCTACAATGTTTTATCACATTCTTCATGTTAGAAGAAGGCCTAGTGTTATCATGCCAAAACGTTTTCACTAGGCCCTCCACTGCTTGGACTAACTTCATGTCTTTGCGGAGAAGCCTACCGCTAAATGCCCATAATGTTTCCATTTGTCCCTCTACATCAAGGTTGTCTCTTCTTACTGAATATTTTGTAAGTGTCTTTAGATGTAAAGGCACAATTTGTGATGTGCATTTAAGTAAACGACGTTGTCCTTTGGATCTACATACAATTGATTCAGCCAATACACGACGAGCCACATTACAATCTTGTGAACGATATTTTTTACCAATCGATGTGAATGTAGCAACAAGAGATTTAATAATGTGATTACTTGATTCAATATTCTTCATTGTTGTTATGCCTAAATTTCTTCTAACAGTTTCCATATTTCTAGATTTAAGCAAAGCTAAAAACAATTGGCATTTATCGGCTTCGGATTTGTTATCAAAATATTGTTTCATTATTTGAGAACAATGAAAAAGGATAGTGCGTTTAGCAACCTTACCTTCCATGGAAGTAAATCTGCTGTCATCCACTTGTATTCATTTAGGAGTTCTTTTTCATTTTGATGCAAAATTTGTTGCCATTTGAAATGCTGGAGTGATGTTTACATCCACTACATGCTGACAACTTCAATTAGGATATTGAACCACCGACCATGGTTGTTTCTGAGTCACATTTGCATCAAGAGTAAAATAATTATTGAACTCTTCACAAGATTGTTCATTTACTAATGGATCAATAATATAAACTTCTGTATAACCAGCTTCCTTTAATGTTGCATTATCTTCCTCAGCCTCTACGTTAGGTATCTATTGAGAGGGAATGGGAACTATTTGCTCATGTAATGAATGCTGACAATTTCTTGAATATTCCCTCTTTTTTTCTTTTTTATTTTCTACTTCTTCCAGTGTAAGCACCTTCCTTGCTGAATTTCGACCTCTATTACGTACATTCCCCACTGAAATCCACCCAAACCTATAAAAAACTATGGAATTATGTAAGTAATGATTAAATTGCACATTGAACAGTTCTCTGTGCATGGGTTCAGACGAATTATGTCTTTTGATACAATAAACCTGGCCCACAGCATGCAACCCAACATTGATTATACAACACATGATATCGCATTGCGATATAATGCACGTCCGATATATCGCATATGCGATATTGATACAATGCTTTTAATTAACAGACAGAATTTTTACATGATCTCCAAAATGCATATGCGATATATGACATATGTGATTTAGTGCATATGGGATAAATCGCATATGCGATTTAGTGCTCAGTGAATATGCAATTTACATTTATCTATGCTTATCAAATATTAAAATATTAGATATCAAATGCATTTCAAACTTGGACTGAAATATGTTAAACTTCTATAAGGAATAGTATGACTATGATGACGATGATTATGAGGATGATGCTGACTATGATGGTGATGATAATGATGATGAGGAGGAGGATGACTATGATGATGAGGATGAGGGTGATGATGATGAGGGTGATGATGATGATGATGAGGATGAGGGTGGTGATGATGACAATGATGATGAGGATGAGGATGACAATGACGATGATGATGAACAATGATGCTGAACAATGCTAGTGATGAGGAGGAGGATGATCGCTATGATGATGATGATGTCCATGAGGGTGATGATGACGATGACCATGATGGTGATGATGAGGATGAGGGTGATGATGATGATGAGGAGGAGGAGGAGGATGGTGATGGTGATGATGATAACAATGGTGACGATGAGGATGATGATGGTGATAATGATGATGATGAGGATGGGGATGAGGATGATGATGGTGATGATGATTGTGAGGAGGAGGAGGATGGTGATGATGACAATGATGGTGACGATGGTGAGGATGAGGATGATGATGATGATGAAGGAGGATGATGGTAATGATGATGATGATGAGGGTGATAATGATGATGATGATGATGAACAATGATGGTGATGATGATGAGGACAAGGATGATGACTATGATGAGGATGATGATGATGATGATGACGATGATGATGATAACTATGACGATGATGATGAACAATGATGGTGATGATGAGGAGGATGATGACTACGATGATGATGATGATGATGACAATGATGAGGATGATGAGGATGAGGGTGGTGGTGATGATGATGATGATGATGAGGGTGGTGATGATGACGACGAGGATGAGGATGATGATGATGGTGATGATAAGGATCATGGTGGTGGTGGTGATGATGATGATGATGATGATGACGATGAAGATAAAGATGATGATGAAAAATGATGGTGATGATGAGAAGGATGACGAGGATGAAGATGAGGATGAGGATGATGATGACGATGACCATGATGATGATGATGAGGATGAGGGTGATGATGATGATCATGATGATGGTGGTGGTGATGATGATGAAGATGATGATGAACAATGATGGTGATGATGAGGAGGATGATGACTATGATGATGATGATGAGGATGATGATGATGATGAGGAGGAGGAGGATGGCGATGATGATGATGATGATGACGATGAAGATAAAGATGATGATGAAAAATGATGGTGATGATGAGAAGGATGACGAGGATGAAGATGAGGATGAGGATGATGATGACGATGAGGATGAGGGTGATGATGATGATCATGATGATGGTGGTGGTGATGATGATGAAGATGATGATGAACAATGATGGGGAGGATGAGGAGGATGATGACTATGATGATGACGATGAGGATGAGGGTGATGATGATGATGACGATGACCATGATGATGATGAGGATGAGGATGAGGGTGGTGATGATGATGATGATGAGGAGGAGGAGGATGGCGATGATGACAATGATGATGAACAATGATGGTGATGATGAGGAGGATGATGACTACGATGATGATGATGATGATGATGATGATGATGACAATGATAATGATGATGAGGATGAGGGTGGTGATGATGATGATGATGATGATGAGGATGAGGGTGGTGATGATGATGATGACGATGAAGATGATGATGAATAATGATGGTGATGATGAGGAGGATGATGACCATGATGACGAGGATGAGGATGAGGGTGATGATGAGGAGGAGGAGGAGAAGGATGAGGATGATGATGACGAGGATAGTGATGATGATGATGACGATAGTGATGATGAGGATGATGACGATGATGATGATGACGATGATGATG
This sequence comes from Pseudotsuga menziesii, assembly GCA_001517045.1. Taxonomy (NCBI): domain Eukaryota; kingdom Viridiplantae; phylum Streptophyta; class Pinopsida; order Pinales; family Pinaceae; genus Pseudotsuga; species Pseudotsuga menziesii. The sequence continues at coordinate 153,850 of LPNX010960401.1, read as the reverse complement.
AACAATGATGATGAGGAGGAGGAGGATGAATATGATGATGAGGATGAGGATGAGGATGAGGGTGATGATGATGATGATGATGACAATGATGATAATGATGAGGATGAGGGTGGTGATGAAATGATGATGATGAGGTTGATGATGATGATGATGATGATGATGATGACATTGACGATGATGATGAACAATGATCGTGATGATGAGGAGGATGATGACTATGATGATGATGATGAGGATGGTGATGACGATGATGATGATGACGATGGTGATGATGATAATGATGATGATGATGATGATTATGATGATGATGACGATGACGATGATGACAATGAAAATGAACAGTGATGATGATGATGATGGAGGATGATGAGGATGAGGATGATGAGGATGAGGATGACGATGACGATGAACAATGATGGTGATGATGATGAGGAGGAGGATGATGACTATGATGATGAGGATCATGAATTTGAAAATTTTGCTCTATACATGGGAGATGATAAATATTGTTAAGATATATATTCCATTTGATTGAGTTTTGGCCATCCATCCTTAATCAAAGATTAAAAGAACTGAACATCCTTAATCAAGGATTAAAAGAGTTCACGATGATGATTAAAAGAACATGATAACTATACAATGTTTATTAAAGTCACCTATCGCTTATCGACGAATCATCACTAGCAGTTTGCTATGAGAGCGTATGTTGATCCATCGATAGTCATTCTGACTTTTTTACATCCAAAAGAGCTACCAAACAAGAATTATCGTAAATTTATAACGTCCTTTGAGTGCTGACATAAATCAATATTCAATCTCTCTGTTAATGTTGCAAATTTTCCCTTGAAGCTGAATAGATCGAAGGAAGAGAGGATTTATTTTTTTGTTGGATGCAAATCCCATGGATTCGTTCACCACCCTATTTCCTTGGATGCACAGCCCATCTCTTCTTTCACCATTAAAAAGAGGAATTATTTTTGTCCATCATAGTGTTGTCTAAATGGTATTATAATGGGATAAGGATGTCATTACTCTTTTTTACTCTCGTACCAAATTAGTTAAGAAAAAACACATACGCTTTATAGCTTTATCATATCGCATATGCAATATGAATAAGCTATAACACATATGCGATATAACCATATGTGTTATAGCTTATTCATATCGCATATGCATTATATCGCATATGTGATATGAATAATCTATAATGCATATGTGTTATTTTATAATTAAAAAAATCGACCGGAATAAGGTTTGGCATTATGTTCGGAAATAGCTTCAGACTACTGAACCTATTGGCTAAGACAAATAAACTAGGGCTATTGCTTGTCTTTTAGAACTCTATCAATATGCTTAATTTAGATGGCGTGTTTTGCGATGACATACACAATATTTTTTTATGAAAATCTAGAATATTGTAGAGGTGTGTAGAGTACGATCTTACGATTTTGAAAATGTAATTTTTTCCTTCAAAACTATGTTTTATTTATTTATAATTATTTTCTAAATGACACACATGAGTTTTCAAAAATAGATATATCGATTGTTTGTTATATAACTTTTGATTTCCATCACCATTTCCCAATAAAACTATATGGTGCACTAGAAAAGATCAAGCTCTATGATCTTACATTTAGAAATCAAGGATTTCATTAATTTTTTCCCCTAAAGTGTTGCACTCGCACATAACCTTTTAATTTCAGGATTTTATGACTTCAATAATTAATAATAATAAAAAATTTATGAAAAATTCTAAATAAATAGTGTTGCACTAAGCCCATATGTCCCTTATATGTCTGCAAGATTTTATCCCAAATTGACATCATTTAATTCATATATTGTTGCACCCGCACAAACATATATGTTAATATGTGTTGAAAATTTGAAAACCCAATTTCACGGAAACTAATTTTATAATCATTTACACACATTTTCTCTGCATAAATGCTATATATTATGAAATCTGATTCAATTACCTATCTTTTCTCTTTTTACTTCATTTTCAAATAAGTTAGGGAAGTACCCCTAATTGTCACCTAAAGTCAAAGTTCCCCATTTATTCCAGTATTATGTGGCATCTAAAGTGTCTTTAAAGGAGTCCATGATTGTGCATCAACCCAACCGTAAACTCAAGTTTAGTCGACTCAATTTTGGCTAACAGGGAATGAAAAGAAGTAAGGTGCAAATGAGTGGGGAACAACACAAGATCGAAGATTGTAGAGACGGGGTTCTTCCATGGGTTCACTGTTGAGATGATGCTTCATATGGTCCACAAACCAAAATCTGTTTCTATCTGTTAGGGATATTCGCTTTCTGCTGGGACAATAAGCTATTGGATTTTCTAGAAGAAGGTCCAATGCTGAGGATACACACAATTATGTGGAATCTATTGCTTTGCTTTCAACAGAGAATGTGAATCTCAGATGGAATAAATCCTGTACAAAGGTGGAGGAGTATGACAATGCTCTATTGCTTCAAGAAATGACAAGCCTTATGTCCACATCCTAGAGGTATGTTTTATTAATTTCAAATATGCTTCACTTAGTTATCCATGTTTGCCACTTCATTTCTCTTGGGTTTGGTTAGGTTATAACTTATAATGACGATTTATCATCCAAAATTACAAGCTTCTAAGTAATAATCCAAACTGAGCTTTGTTGTGCTGTTTACCCATCCAAATTTTAAAATTTTAATAGTTCTATATTTTAATTACATGTTCTTATTTGATTTCAATCGCATGAATCTATGGAGTAAAGGAATTACAAATACACATTCCATCATTACCCATCTCACAGCCACTGTTATTACGTATGTTTATCACTATTATTATGCAAGTTTTTCGAACAATACAGCCGTGCTACTGTCATTTTTGCAGTTATTATCTGAACTTTGAAGAACTTGACAAAACTATCAGTAGATTTTGTCAGCGATATATGTTATGATTCTATTGAACTAATGCATTTTATGATAACGCTCTTATATATAAAGATACATCCAAGAATTTGGAGAACAATATGCTAACTGGTACAGTGCGGGCTATTTTAAGAAATAACAAAAACCTAACTATGAGGTTAATTCTAGTAAACAACATTGATATTGGTATTGAGAAACAGTACAGTGTTACCATAGTGATTTCTAACTTCAATAATGTATTTTCATGATAACTCTCATATTGAGAGATACGTTTCAAGAATTTGGAGAACAATAGGCTAACTGGTGTAGTGGCCGCAAGTTTAAGGAATAACAAAAACCTAACTATGAGGTTATCAAACAACATAGATCTCTTAGACCAGTACATTGATATCATAGATATCTCTAAATTTGATAATAGATGTTGAATGTGATTGTATTTTAATCATGCTAGTATAATTCCTGTACTAATAGGTATACCCTTATAGATATGAATACATTTGATACTGAAAAAATATGTATCTACAAATCCAATATGAAAAATATATTGATTAGATATTTTTTATATAATACTTTAATCAAATATATAAAAATATACACAATCTATTAACAATAAATTTTTATCGATTGTACAATCGGTGAAGGGACAGTATTAAATCTGAATCTGTGTACACGGTACAAGAATTTTAATTTCACTTTCTATTTACAATATACCTACTCATATGATGACCATTTAATTGCGCCCAGAGGTGCTCTACAGCCCACTATGGGGGAGATCTTGTCACGTGATGTAAAACGTTACTAACATGTCGGCAAAAAATAATAGCGAAAGTGAATATTATGGGGGAGATCTTGTCACGTGATGTAACTTTACTAACATGTCCGCAAAAAATAATAGTGAAAGTGAATATTATGGGGGAGATCTTGTCACATGATGTAAAGTTACTAACATGTTGGCAAAAAATAATAGTGAAAGTGAATATTATGGGGGAGATCTTGTCACATGATGTAACGTTACTAACATGTCGACAAAAAATAATAGTGAAAGTGAATATTATGGGGGAGATCTTGTCACGTGATGTAAAGTTACTAACATATCAGCAAAAAATAATAGTGAAAGTGAATATTATGGGGGAGATCTTGTCAAGTGATGTAATGTTACTAACATGTCCGCAAAAAATAATAGTAAAATTGAATATTATGGGGGAGATCTTGTCACCTCATGTAACGTTACTAACATGTCAACAAAAAATAATAGTGAAAGTGAATATTATGGGAGAGATCTTGTAATGTGATGTAACGTTACTAACATGTCGGCAAAAAATAATAGTGAAAGCGAATATTATGGGAGAGATCTTGTAACGTGATGTAATAACATGTCGGCAAAAAATAATAGTGAAAGCGAATATTATGGCATGATGGTCATTCTGCTGGCCAGGTTCATACTCTTTTCTATCATCTCAATATTACACTTTTTTGTTCTTTAATTTCTATTTCTTAATAGATGCACTAGGCTCTCATGCTTTGGTGTGTCCTTCACTCTTTGATTTGTTCCAAGTATGTTTGGTACTGTAACTTCGGGACAATTTTGTTATGATCGAATCATAAAACCCGAGAGGTCTGTCCTTCAGACTTCGATTTGTTCAAAGTTGGGGCCAAGTTTGTTTGGGACAATTTCGTCAAGATTTTTATGA
>LPNX010960401.1:138237-149167 GCA_001517045.1 Pseudotsuga menziesii | reverse complement strand
TTTTTAGATAGAATATTTCAAAATTTTGGAATTTTTAACACAATTATTGAAGATTGAAACTATAGAAACATCCATACATACTCAAAATTAGTAAATAAAGTCGACATTGAAAGGAACCGAGCCCATTACGAATCCTCAGCGCAATCTCCTCCACTCCTCTCTCTTATTAACGAATAAAGTACACTATCGGCGTCATCAGAGTCAGCTAATAAACTGCCTCACATGCTTACCTGCATTTCAATGGAAAAGAGAATCGGTATGTGACAACAGAGTACCTGGCTTCATATTAATATTAATATGAGAGGAGGAGAAGGTGGAAAGGGACCACCACAGGAAAATGAAAGAGTATTATCTATATCTATACAGTCATTTTCCAATATCAATATCCAGAGGAGAAAATTCACAATGTTTCATGACTGTTTGACCGATATAGGGCCATTCAATCACATTGTATTTTTTGAGAATTCGATCATTACCAATTTTCAAAACGCTCAATGTGCCGTTAGAATTGAGGTTTCAATACTTTGGATGAATAGGAGATCTTAAAATATTTCTAGATTGTAATTTACAAGGTATATATTTAGATTGCAATTTACAAGATGTAGAATCTTGTCGTTTGTAAGTTTTTTTTTTTAAGTTTTACCAATGAATCTTACTGTGAAGTTTAAGAAATGAAGGTATGAAGTTTAAGAAACAAAAAGGTAGGTTAGGCGTTTATGTTAAGAATTTATCTTAGTGAGAACGTGTGGAAGAAAGCATTTGCAAATTTAAGCTGGCATTTCTTTCATGTTGCAGATGCTTCAACAGATCTCAATCTTCTATTATCATAACAATTAGAATTAAGCCCTACGATTTAGTACTACTTGTGTTTAAATTGTTTAACAATAAAGAGTTATTAATGACAATTTTGTCCTTTACATATAATTTAGTTTGTTCAAAATGTGAATACATAATAGAATCATCAACGTTGCTGGAAACTATCTGTACATGTATAAAATATTTTACTTACGTTTTGTTTATCTTCATCAATATTATTGGTTTAAATAAAGAATCTCAATATTATACTTTAACATTTAATTTGATCAGCCAAGAATCTCAATATTACACTTTAACATTTAATTTGATCAGCCAATATCATATACTCGGTCAAACACTCCAACAAGAATGTGCTTTACTGAGACAATGCTAAGAAGAGATTAACAAAACAAGAATGTGCATCCAACGAGAAGAATGGGCTTTACTGAGACAATGCTAAAGACATTAACAAATCGATGAATAGACAAAAACCCTTTATTCGCTAACTAGCTGGAACCAAAGTTTCCTTGGGAACCATAGCCCGCTATCTTACCCGCAGCTTGGTGTATTCAAGTTGAAAATGCCCACAGTGGGTCTCTCCTCCACAGGTCTCATGTACTCGGGGGAAATGGCGTCCAGGCCACTCAGTGCCAGGCTCTCCACTAGCTCTTGATTTTGATATTAAAAATATTAAAATTAATATAAATTGATTTAAAAATATATTAATATTAATATTTAATATTAATTAATAATTATATTTAATATTTAAATTTAACATAAGTTAATATTAAATGTAATATAAATTAATATTAAGTTTAGGTATATATAAAAAATCTTTGCCATGCATAATGGGAACTTGCATGGGAACTTCTCCGTATTAGAAAACCAAATGCAGAGGAATCAACAAGTTAATAGAGCATGAAACCAATAATCCGGATATGAAATGCAATTATAAAATTGCAGACGTCATCAAAACTCATACAGAGATATACAAACAATGATCTGAATATATTGAGCTCTAGCTCCCTGATCCACGAATGGTTTCCACCCCTTCTCACTCGAAATATTTTCTATGTCATTTAGTAGCATCAATGTATCACAACCCTCCACCAAAAAGTCATGGAAATGAAGCCTGAGTTAAAAACTTTGATGCTTCCCCAGATTCCTTCTTGACGTCCTTCTATACATCTGATTCCACTACCAAGTGGCGCAAAAACACTTCCAAGTGTTTGATATTAAGTCCATGAAGAAGACAATTGGAAAAAGTGACTTGCCACACCTAGGTAGACCCTCCCACAAATCATGGAAGCGTATCTTTTCGAGTCACGAACTGAGGGATGTTACGCATAAAAATGTGTGTTATAATGTAATATGTATTATGTGGATGTATACTGAAATAGATTCACGTTATTTGAATTTAGAACATGTTAAGCATTAGTACAATCTCACAAAAGCAAATTCTTAATGCAATTAAACCAAAACAAGATACATTCTATCACATAAGTCTTCAGATGTCCCAAATTGTAAATACTCAACCACAGAAAACTGACATTACTAATGCAATTTCATGCATATTTGAAAGACAAGATCATGCACACTACAAAATCTTATGCTTTTCCAACAAATTTTTTCAGACACTTCTTCTGTATATATCATGCGTGTCTCCTTATTATGTAGGAGGAAAATAGATACACAATAAAAAAATTTCTTTCACAAAAACATAAGTAGTAAAAGCTCTCTTTAGAATGAATTTTAAGAAAAAATAGTGCAAGCCACCAAAGACAAGAGATTAACAAAAGATATATATCCCATAACAATGATATTATTATATATTCAACTATAAGTTATAATTGATATTTATATATGGAAAACATGGAAATTTGACAACTATATGTGGTCAATTAATTGAAATTAACATCTTTTTACTCAACTTTATACTAGGGAATTGACCTATATAAGATAAATTTGTAACAAGCATATTCCTAGCAAAGGTTTGTGAGGTGCAAGGTTCAATCCCCCTAGATCAACTTTTTGTCTTAAAAAATATTAAATTTAGGTATGTCACGGGTATATATAAAAAATCTTTTCCATGCATAATAGGAACTACCTGTGCTATATTGGTGAGGGTGTTGGGATAATGGGTGCTAGGTGCAAGGTTCAATCCTCCTAGATCACCTTTTTCTCTTGAAAATATATACTTTTTATGTACATCATGATAATCCTCATAATTATATCTGTGTTTTCAAGTTAACCTATTCCTTACAATGTTGATCAAACTCCAATTTTGTGTCACCACCCACAACTGGAACCAGCCTAGATCCAAATCCTAGGCTCTATCAAGCGCCGAGAGGGATCAAATCTCCCGAGGTGCAAACCTCTTCTTAGGTATTTCACTCAAGGAGCTTTTCGAGGAGAGGTTTGTACCTCGAGAGATTTGATCCCTCTCGATGCTTGATAGAGCCTAGGATTTGGATCTAGGCTGGTATTTAGAACATTATGAAACCTGGTGAACGTATAGGCTAAACCGTGACAGTTTAATATTTAGAACATTTAGAAACCGTTCAACATTCAAGGTTCGATAAAATTGAGGGTGATCCTATAATTGATGTTTGCAATGAGTTTCGTCAACATCCATTAACCAATAAATTAATAGAAAGTAGCTATAGACGGTCAATAGAAATAAAAATAAAAATAGTGTTTGTTCTCAAATGGAAGTTTGACCTTTTCATTTTGACTTGAAAACATCACATGGATATATATTAACAAAATAAAAAATAACAATATGAACCTTTTATGAATAAAAAAATTATATTCAATGTTAATAATGATTAAAGTTTATTGAAACCAATTTAGAAGGACAATTCTTGGTTTACTTTAAAATATTGTTGTGTGCTCAAAAAATTTGCCAAGAAACTTTCTAAACTCACTATAGTTTTGGTAAGTTAGGAGGTTATAAAGGTTTTTATTGTAACAAATACTAAACCATTTCCACCCATGGAGTTTTAGGAATAGACCAACGTCCTGTTTCGCTATGGAGTTCATGAGAGTTTTTTTTAATCTTGGCTATATTAATTTTCTTTTGTGAGTTAGTTACTACAGAGAGATACTTCTGATCTTCCAAGTTACGATTAATGACCTCTTTATAGTATCTTAATTTTCTCTTAACTGCTAAATTTTCCTCAACCAAAATTTCTTTTTAATCCTAGAAGTAATAATATTTTTGAAATTATCAATGTTCTGCAAAATGTCATTTTCATTAATGCCCCAATGGTTTAACGAGTCCATGGTATCTTTACACCAGCACTGCTTGAGGCGTAGTTGGTTTTGACTTGAGTTTAAAGCGATTTTAGGAAGTCTCTCGTTTCCCATGTTATTTATCTTATGCTTGTACATCAGGTACCTAGTCATAACCATGCTCTAGATGGGGGAAAGAACCACTTGTATGGGGAGCATAAGATAAGGCATATTGCTTTTAATTTTGATGTTATAAGTTATAAAACGCTTCTGGTTCTGCTCAATCTTCCTCCAAGATTCTCCTGAAATGTTGCACCCCATACTTCACAACCATACAAGATAACATGGATGGTAAGATTTTAAAAAATGAACTTATTTTTGTCCCACATGACTAGATTGGTTGATTTACAGTTATTTTCAAGAACAAAATAAGCTTTCCACCCTCCATGAATACTTTTCTAATGCTATAGTTCCAATTGAACTTGTGATGAATATCAATTCCGAGATACTTGTAAGAAACCACTTCCTCTAGATTTCTATTATCAAAAATAAAATTTTCATAGATGTCTTTCTTAGAAATTATAATCATGATTTTTGTCTTGTGAGTGTTAATTGTCATACCAATGTTAGAGAAAAAATATTTAAGAATTCTTAATTGATTATCGAGATGAGAATGACACATTTTGATAAGAGTTATATCATCATCATAAAGTAGGAGGATAATAATTATCCTAGCTAAGATTGTACCAACGCAATGTGCCTCTTCTAAACACTTTTCTAGCTTATCAATGTAAATACCAAAAGGTGTAGGGGAGAGAGGGAAACCTTGTTTAACTCCAATATTACAATTTATATTTGTTTTCCACCCCTCATTATTCTTAAACTTGGCAATGACCTTTTCGTATAACCTTATCATGACAACTCTCAACTCAAAAGGAACCTTAAGCTCCTTTAGCCTATTCCACATGTTATTTCTAAATAAGTTAAACAAAGGATATTGATGAGTATTAAAAAAATATAATTATCTTTAGAGTGATAGTGAAGTAAATATGATGATGAACATATGCCGTCCAAACTGAATGAGAATTAATGCTTTTTTAATATTTATTTTGTATATCATATAATTGTAAAGAAGTATATGTTAGTGAATATTTATTAATTTATTTTTTCATAATTAACATTGATTTGAATTAAATTAATTAAATTTATTTAGCATAGCGAGTTAACTTATGGTTGGTGAACATTGATAGGAAACAAGTTAAGTAGCACAAATAAGTTATATGTTACTCGTTATAGCCAATCAACTTAATTATGACATGAGTTATTTTCGATTTTTGTACAATTGTTTATCTTCAAATTTTAAACAACAAACATAGAATCAATCTCGAGAGTACGCTTGTTCCATTCTCCTGCAATCTAAGAAGATCATATATGGTATTCCACCTCAAAATTCTAATATATTAATGTCTATCGGCATAATTATTTGTTATGAATTTTGAATTACGACCATAGAATCAACCTGGACAGTACACTTGCCCATTCTCCAGCAATATAGGAAAAACATAGATGGTATTCCACCCCAAAATTCTAAGATAGAAAAGTCTATTGGCATAATTATGGGGTGGAATACCATCTACGTTTTTCCTATATTGAGAGAGAATGGGACATGTGTATTGTCTAGATTGATTCTATGGTCGTTTAAAATTCATAATAAACCATTATAAAAAAAATCAAAAATAGCTCATGTGATAACTCCACTTTGTGGTATATGGAAAAAAATAAAAAATCGTTCATGTGATAACTACAATTAATGGCATGGTAAAGGGTAGTTCGTGTCATTGTGGAACTCCATCTATTACCTAGGAGTTGAGCTAATGTACACAAGGCTTAGTTAAACTCTATTTTATAACTTGGAGTTGAGCTAATGTGTAGTTTGTGTGACAATCAAACTCCTAATACACTAATACAGGGGGGTCATTTTGAGACAATACTTTAAGACAAATTATAAATTTCCATGAGTTTTGTTCTCCTTCATGTCTTGAGACATTATTTTTGGTGTTTTGAGACATTATTTTAAGAGAAATTGACTTTAATGGAGTTCCATTCTAATCTCTTTGATTCGATGGCTTATCATCCCTTGTTCCATGAAATACTACGCAAGTCACGGCTTGCAATGACACCTGCGGAGATAGGGATGACTAGGGTTTTCTATATATACGGATAACTGAAAGAACAATGCCACACTAGGGTGCGTCAAAGACACAACTAGAGAATCCAACAGAGGGTCACTGCAAATTCACAGTGAGGGCGGTAGCAACATGATACACAATGAGCAGTAGGATAGGAAGAGGTAGGTGAGCAGTAGGACGGGAACAGGTAGGAAAAAAGAAATGGAAGCAATCTATTTGCAAAAACAAAATTCATCCACATTGCAGCAAACACACAGAGGTAGGAATGACAAAGGCCCCATAGCAAAAACCTAGCAGGAATCAAGAAGAGAAAAACACCAAGAAAACCGATAGGATATCGGTAAAACACCATTGCATAGAAGAGGACGAGGATTGGCACTAACCACCAACAATTTCCATTCTCCTTACATGCAGGGAGAAAGTAGGTGATTAGAATGATAAGATGACAAGAAAACAAAGTTACACGTCTAAGAACAGGGGCTAAAATGCAGAGTAGGGAACATATGAACAAGTACTTTGTCTTAATTATTGAGGGAAATAGAGGGAGAAATGAACTATAAATAGAACTAGTGATGGCCCACGACGATCATAGTGAGAAAAAGAGGATATTTTTTTAATAACCCTATGTCCACAGCTAGTACACCTCCAAAGGGATTGAATCATTTTTCAAATGTCAATAGTTAGCACACTATTTCAGGGTTGGAAGCAATAATGTATTTTAAGATTCATCCAAGGACAAAATTCAAGCATAAGGGAGTGATTGACAACATCATTTCATTTTCCTCTCACATCTTAACAATGTTGCCAATATTTCGACGATATATCCAGGTGTATTGAATAAACCACATTCCATCTTCCATAGAATTCTTGGATCTTTATCATATCGATCATTCACTGTTGTTATTTCTCCATTGTTGTTCCATTCAATAAGCTTACAAGTTGGAATGGGTGCTATGTTTTGGGTTTACGGTAGCCCAATGGTATCAATGACCTTAGAATGCAGTTAATTTTTTCCAATATCTTATTTCAGTGGTCACGTTTTGTTTTATGGTTTGAGACATTGAACAGGTTTTGTTGTGGTGGGTGTTTAAATCCATTTTTTTTTTATAGTTTCTTGAGGTGAAGATCTTCAATCTTCCATTGGTTTTGTGGAAAGGAAATAAATTCCATATATAGAATATTTGGGGTCTTAATCTAGATTTTTCTTGCATTTTCTAGTGGATAAGTTCTTTAATAAGACCTTTTGCTAAAGAGACTCAACATCTTTGTGAGGGATTTTGGTTTCTGGATTGTTTGATAAAAACAGAAAGGGCTCACCTATGGGAGCAAGAACACCTTCAATGTGAGGTACCACCACCTATGATTCTCCTTTGTTTTTAATCTATGCTTTTTAAAATTTTATCTTAGGGTTTTGGGGGGGTTAAGTTCTCGTTCAATTTCAGTTATGGTGGCCACTACAATGAGTAGAGAATAGACTGCACAATATTGTCTATGATCCCCTCCATTTTTTATTTTTTTATTTGTGCTTTTTAAAATGTTAAATATGTTATATTAGGTTTTTTTGGGGGTTAAATTCTGGTTCAATTTCCGCTCGGGTGGCCACTACCATGTGTAGTACATAGATTATACTTCACTATCCATGGGATCTCCTCTATTTTTTTTATCTATGTTTTTTGAAATATTATCTTAGTATTTTAGGGGGTTAATTTTCGGTTCAATTTCAGTTATAGTGGCCATGAGTAGAACCAAGATTGTAGTGCTCCATTGATTGTTTATTCTGCATAAAATATCCAAGCATAGGGCTCAAACCATTTTTTGTATTGTGATGTTGCAGGCGAACTTTTGGGAACGAAATTATTCTCACTGTCACATTTGGCTTTGCCTACTCATGGTAAAACAAACTTGGGAAGTTTAAATTAAGTCTCTCGCACATATAGGATGTAATACAAATAAATGCAAAGAATATTGTTATTACATTGTCCACCAATGGTTTGTTCAATAGTTATCTATGTTCAACCTTTGTAGGGTGACTATGTTATTTTATTTAAACAATACACATGATAAGCTCTAAATTTTATATAGATATTTAATGGTGGGTGATAACTCATGTTAATTAAACATCATGTTTTCTATCCACATTAATACATACTAATCACTTGTTATAAAAAAAATTACATAAAAACAGGGTACTCGAACCTTAAATAGCAAATCAATTATCAAATAGGGCACTTGAAGCTTAATTTGGATGACAATCCAAGTGTTAGGTATGATGATATAGCTTTGTTAATCCCCATAGGTTTGTAATGTATTTGGTTTTATTTTAGTTATATTTATGTTATTGTTCTTTGCTTAAATTTGGTTGTATGCTATTGAAAAGACATGGCCGGATCTTATGGCCAAGTCTACAGATGGGAAATCATGTTATTCAAACTTATGTTTTTTTGGAATGGGTGCCAACATGATTAGCGTGAGGTGATAATGTTTTAAATATTTGATCAAAGCTCGTAATGGATGTATAGTGTTTTCTTTATAAAAAGTGATAAAGATTCAAAACATGACAAAATTGTTTTAAATAGTTGTTCATTCCATTCATAAGCTTTCCTTTGAGCACTATTTTATAGTTTCAATTTTAATATCAATGTTTATGGCCCGATAATCTCAATAACAAAAATAAGTTGTTTAGATAAGTGGAATACAGATCTCAAGATTTGGGCCAAAATATTGCAGGAGTAAGAAGACAATTGTTGGGAGAACTACTGTACTACAAGTCAATACTGATTTTTTAAGTGAATTATGTTAGATTGCATTTTCAGAACATGTATGCAATTGAAGCATTAGTTAGGCAACCTAATAACTATGCATTGGAACACATTTAATAGAAATTCATAGGGCTTGATTTACAAAATAATATTGTTTTCAGAGTCAGTAACTAGTTATGATCATCATGGAAAAAGGATGATCAATCCAATTCCCAAACTTGATGAATGCATGTAAGAACTGGAGGGTTTATTATCACACAAATTTGCACCAATAGGCCTCCTTAATAGTTATTGGTCATCTAGCCTCCTCACCCTTAAATAACACTAGGATTAGTGCTTTTCTAGTCTTAGGGGGTATTAATAAATGGTGTATGCTATTTTCTAATGAACAAGTATGAACAAACTCCAAGAAGATTAGCACACAAAGACCCACTCTTGGGCTATCCATAAAAAGTAAAGAAGGAGGGAAAATTTTAAAGAATAATTTGAAATGGTTGAGATAAGATCCTAGAGATAGTTGTAATGATGAATTTAATGGAATTAATGTGCACCCTATGTAAAGGAAATTCAAAATAAATGCATAATAAACTATCAGAATACTGAAAAACACCTTAATCAATGACACTCGATAGGTTCAAGGAGATAAAACAAATGATAATCATACTGAATAACATATTACCCAAAATATTGATTGCATCATACTAAAACACAGTTGACGGGATTACATGGATATCCTTGTTTGGAGTGGAGGTAGTTGTCTAGGATTTGTAGCATGAATGGTTGATCATCTTTTTTCTCTTACGAAACTTCTAAGAGAAGAACTGATCAACCCACAAACATTCTTGAATATAAATATAAACAATGCTTATCTCATCCAATCCCAAGCCACCCTTACTGTTGGAACAAAGAGAAAAGAAAGCACATTAATGGAAACTCTCTTCAAGAAAACTATGTGTAAGCATTATGCTATTTGAAAGAAACCACATTAATGAAAAATCTCTACAAGAAAATTATGTGTAATCCTTATGTTGTTTGAATTAATTTTCTATGTTGTTTAAATTATTTTATTGCTATATTAGATGAGTCTTTAGTGTGAAAAGGAAGACTGGTGTTTCATGCTCATTTGCCAACCAAGAAGCTTCCTAAAAGCATGTTATTTTTAGGGATGTCCTTTTCCAATCCTTCCTATTAACTAACTCGACCTATTAAATTTATAAGACCTATTTCCTTCATCCAACCTTTGAAACTTAAGTCCTTTCTGTATCGAAGTGTGCTTGAATTTTAAAACTCATTAATATATTGTCTCTACCAATGTATATCGAAAATGTTTCCCAACATATCTCAAACCTTTAGTTATGCACAGGTCAATTTCCAAGAATAGGATTTCCAATGGTCTCAAATCATCACCTCAAAACTTTTAAATTAATAATAATGTTTGATTCTGACCTACGGTAAATTTGTTGAAGTGGATCCACACAAGCCTTCCCTATTAAACACATGGTTCATCAAGCATACCAGATGACCTCCTTTTTGTGATGAGAGATGTGAGGACTATTTTGCATTATATTTTAACTATTACTTTGTATCAAAATCAACTATTAACAACAAGACTTTTGTTGTAAATACATAACCACAACCAATCACTAGGCTTAACTCTTGAGGTTGATGTATTGTTCGAACAACAATGCATCAATTTATCTGAAGTAATTTTATTTGAGTATATTTTGAACATATACCTGCTGTAATAGGAAAAATACACCAGCAAAAGACTGCTCAACTTTATTATCAATGCCAGTTATAACATCAATCCCCTCCTTTCTCTGTTATTCTAAAACTCTATACAAAAGTAACCTTCACCTCTGTTTTATGTGAGGAAGACTCCAAGTGATTGATTGTTTCACGAAATCATCAACCAAAAGGACATTTTATTTCAATTACCTACAAACTACACAC
>LPNX010960401.1:114061-136164 GCA_001517045.1 Pseudotsuga menziesii | reverse complement strand
ATATATATATTACTTAACAAAGATTATCATAATAAACAAACTATATTATAACTCACGGTTTTAATCTCACAATAACTTTATAAAAGAATTTTTACTTAAAATAAACAACTCAGTTACATATATTTAAAATAAAGGTAAATAATAGAACTGCTCATATAACGAGCTTAAGCAATAGGTAATAATATTTTATTTACCTTCAGATATGATAGAAATAGTATTATTATTATATTTTAGTATCAAAATAAGAAATGGTATTGTGCTCAAACTGTAAAAGTTAGAGTTTTACCCTACATTATCCAGCTTTGCAAATAGCAAATAATTATAAATATAAGATAACAAATTACTTGCAACCATATTATAAAATAATACTATAAGGCCGTTCTAAGCCTTTATTTTATTTATTTCTTACATGGTAATAAATTAAGAAAAACAGTAACAATCTTCTAAACGGTAATTAGGGTTTGACCCTAAAATATACATGTATATGCAAGGAAATTTTAATTATAAATTACGATAATAAACTTGTTACGGCTGCTTTATAAATTTGCAGTGGAAGGCTATCACAATGCCTGCATCTATCTTATTACACTTCATAATTTAAGTTTAAAAACTGTTAAAGGAAAAACAGATCAGATTATGCAAAAAGACAGTAATTATTTATATTATAAACCCTTGGGTGAAAAACCCTGAACCAATAAGAGTACAGTTAAAACGAAGAGCCGAGGTCTTAACCTCTTCGCAAACAGGCTTACAGCCTAAGTTTTTCTTACAGCATTAAAAAGGATGAAAGACAAATTGATATTTACAACTGCGGCCTAAGCCGTAAACACCCTCGCATCATGTGAAGGGTTTCACCTAATAACTTTTAAAACCAACAGTATTAATGCCGAAACGAAGCAGCAAGGGTTTCATACTTTTAAGTTGACCCTTGAAAATTTTCCAACTGAAAACCATAAGGGGACCGGCCATGGCATAACCAGGCTTACTAGGAGTGAAACCTGCTTGCCCCATTATTCTACCTTCAGCCGCTCTTTGAAGTTGTAAGAGCCTGCAAATGCAAAGATTGAACCCTATATAAGTATGCCGTATCCAAAGAAAGTCTAAGATGTAAAAGTTTAACAATAAACTGTAATGTAAATCTTTACCTGTATAGTGGAAGAGGCACGAGCGTCGTCTCCTGTGTCACAGCTCATAGAACAGGTAGGTAATACTTGTAAGGAGGCAAAGGAAGTTTTATCTCTCGACTATGCACAGAGATTAAGACTGTGGATTCAACATGCGAAACCCCGAAGGAAGGAAAAACATTTGCAAGGGTTTGGCTCAGACTGTTAAAGAAGCGGTAATGGAGAAGCGAAGGACTACGCTCCAGCATACAATGAAGGGAGCAAGCCACGACAAGGAACGGCAAGGAGGAGTCTACATGGAGTAAAGACCACGCAGGAATGCTCAACACCATTGCAGAGCAACCAGCGTAGAGAGGCATGGAGAAAATAAGAGTTTAGGGTTAACTTACAATGCTTATATCCACACAATGCATGGCTAGAGTGTTGCCACGACAGTGTTTTAATATTTCACCAAGAGTGGGTTTCATTGTATAGTCAACCAACGTCACAAAGGAGGAATGATTTCCAAATCATTCGTTGAGTAAGGTTTTCCAAAGTCATGGAGCGAGGACCATAACCTACGTTGCATGCAAATGATGGTTTCAATACTCTCCACTATTATGTCAAACCATGATAATCATAATTAAATGGAGTAGTGATATAATAGAATTTTATGAGCTCAATGTTTGGGAGGTATTCGATAAAAAAAATCTTTACCTTGATGTTTATAGTTTATACTCCTTTGGAGGGTAGTCTATGGTATTATATATTACAAATTTTATGAAATGAACCTTGGCACTAAAGTTATTATAAATGTTTCCCTTATGATGTAAGATGTTTAAGTCCCTTATCAAGTAAAAAGAGTATTAGCATAAAGACCATGGTTTTGATTGATGTAAACTAGGAAATCTTAGAGTCATAATTTTTGTTTGACCTCTATCCTTGGAACCATCCTTTTTAGTAAAGTAATAACTCTTCAATAGTATAAAAATTGTACTGAAGCAGATAATCTTATAGTTGAATTCAAGCTCAAGGCTTGATAATTATAATAAGACTAATCAATGATTCTAGTTGTTACAAGATAACTATTTTCCTTTAAATTGCCTAGCATAGTTTAAAAACTTATAAAGAAAGTATGATAGTAGGAAGCTAGGTTATTTTCTTTCTACTTATCTCTTGAATGAGTTATTTACCAATGTTAAAATAATAATTGTAGTACAAGGCACATAAGATAAGGAAGTAATAAATTACCATGGAAGACGATGGTTTTACTTCAGGTGATAACCTCAGTAACAAGTGAAGACATGGCAGAAAATAAATTAAATAGGCCAAAAACACTGCAGTAATAAAAGAAGTCTTTGATCAGTATTCACTTAACTTGTTTTTCTTGTATATGTTTACATCCTTATTATAGATATTATAACTCTATTTCTCTACTGTGATTCTCAAGGAATTGACAAGATTATTGTACATAAATTTTAACTGTAATAGACTAGAGAAATTGACATATCAGTAAGAACAATATGTATTTCTGCTAGCAAGAAATTAGTTGAATATACCTTAACTTAAGTTGAATGTTTTGTCTCTTTCTTCAAACCTTTTTGCTTACGACGAACTTATAATAAATACTATAGAATTACGAATTGCGGCGCCACAAATTCTTACCTGTACACCTTTAAGAAAAGTGGAAACCGTTGAGTTAGCTCGAAAGCTAAGTAAGCCAGGCTATGCATGACAGTTCACCTTATGGTCACAAAAGGAACAAAAGTCAGTAAGCTGAAAAATATATGTTCATTAACTAAACATGCTAACTGATAAATTCAATAGCAAGCTGTTAACATATAACTAATTAATGTTAGTTAATCTGTTTAACTTTAATGTTTTGTAGATTTAAAAATTTTAAATTTTTCAAAATTTTTGGGGATATGACATGTGGTATCAGAGCATGGTTCAAACACTAGGCCTTGATGTGGCCCAATTAATTTTCGCAGAACAATAAAAATAATATACTAACCTGTATTTTGTTTTATGTGAAAGGCAGAAAATTACTTTTTCTGAATCTAACAGGCAGGTATGGAGAACTTAGGAGAATATGCTGAGGAGGAATCTCCAAACACTGAGACCAGACAGATGTCCAGAGAACCTGTGATTGAAGAGGTAACTGCTCACTCCACAGAGTTAATGCAGACCATAAAGAGTTTAAATACTGAAATAGAATCAGTCAAGAACGATAATGAAAGAATTCTGAAGACTGAAGAAGAGTTAAATCAAATTCTAATAGAAAAATTTCAGACTGAAGGGAAAAACAGAAGGTCTGAATCTGAAGAAGCTAGCCATCAAAAAGGGTCCAAGAAGATGAAACTAGCTAAACTTGATAGCAGTTCATCATCAGAAGGAAGCAAGGAACAACAGAGCTATTACACTACTAGTGACAGTAGTGACGCCGAGTTGTATAAAAGGAAGAAAAAGTACAGGCCTTATGAAGATATTTCTGGGGAGTTCAAGAAAATAAAACCCCCAACTTTCAATGGAGAAACTGAAAAAGGAGAAGAGGCAGAATCCTGGTTATTCGGGATGAGAAAATACTTTCAGATTTATAATTATTCAAATCAGCTGAAGGCGAGAATGGCCATCTATAACCTTTCTGGAAAGGCAGATATATGGTGGCAAGATTTGAAGAGGGTTAAGGGGATTAAAGAAAAAGAGGTCAATTGGAGTACTTTTAAAAGGTACTTCAAGAAGAAGTTTCTGTCTGAACAATACTATGAAGAAAGGTCCAAGTATTTTTATGAGTTAAAGCTTGGGTCCATGACTATGAAAGACTTAAATGGGCAAGTTCTTAAGTCTGTTAAGGTATGTGTCGTATTTAGTTGATGAGAAACCTAAAGTACAACGGTTTCTCAGCTGCCTACCATACCATATAAAAGACAGAATCGAATATGATAACCCTAAAACTCTGGAAGAAGCCATGCGAAAAGCTAATTTCTATTTTGAACAGAACAAAAAGAAGGAAGGAATAGCCAATTGGAAGGCTAAAAAGAATGGTAATCAGTCTGAATTCAAGAAAAAAGAGTTTGTACCCCAGAAAAATTTCAGGAACAACAAGAACAGAAACCATTCTAATGGTAAGAACTTTCAGGGAAGCAAAAATGGTGCTTCAAATAACTCCAATAACTTCAAGGGTGGCAAGGAGGTTTCTAACAATCATGGAAATTTTACTAAGAATTTCGAACGGAAGGAACCTGTTAAGTGTTGGGAGTGCAATGGCCCACACTATGCTTTAGTTTTCTCAAATCGGAAGAAGCCAAACAACAATATTCATACAATACAAGATGAAATGACTGTTGGAGACTTTGCAAGGACTATGCCTCGAATCAATGCAGCGTTGGAGAACCGCCAAGCTGATTACCAAACTTCCATGTTGGAAGTAGAAGATATGGTTAATAAAACTCCTGTAACTATTTTGATAGATCCAGGTGCTAGCCTAAGTTATATTTCACCACAGATAGTAAAAAAGTGTAATCTGACTGTTGAAAAGTTTGATAACTCTTGGTTAGTTCAACTAGCCATAGGGGCAAAAAGGAAGGTAAATTGTTACGTAAAGGAATGTGTTTTAGATATGAATGACTTTAAAACTACTGTTAAATTAAATGTTTTTCGACTTGGATCGTATGACATACTTATTGGTATGGACTGGTTAGAACAACATAGGGTAGTTTTAAACTGTTTTGATAAAACGTTTACGTGTGTAAATAATAATGAGCAGCCTGTAATAGTTAAAGGTATTCCTAGGAAAGCTGTAATCAGGCAGATTTCTTCCTTACAGCTCAAAAGAGCAGTCAAGAAAGGGTGTAAAGCCTATGCTGTAACTATTACAGATGAGGCGAGTAAATCTGAAAAAGATAAAATAAAAATAGAGGATATTCCTGTGTTAAATGAATTTATTGATGTTTTTCCGGAGGAAATTCCAGGATTACCTCCCAGGAGGGAACTGGATTTCACAATAGAGCTGGTACCAGGTGTTGTACCTAGCTCGAAGGATCCATACCGTATGAATATTCTGGAACTTAACGAATTAAAATCACAGTTAAAGGAATTAATCGATAAGAAATATATTCGTCCTAGTGTGTCCCCTTGGGGAGCACCAGTAATCTTTGTTAAAAAGAAAGACGGAACTATGCGAATTTGCATAGATTACCGTCAACTAAATAAAATGACAATTAAAAATAGATATCCGTTGCCCCGCATAGATGATTTGTTTGATCAGCTATGAGGAGCTACGGTTTTGTCAAAGATAGACCTGAGATCAAGCTATCATCAAGTGAGAATTAAAGAAGAGGACATATTCAAGAAAGCTTTCAGAACTAGGCATGGACATTACGAATTTGTCGTAATGCCATTCGGGCTTACTAATGCCCCAGCCATATTTATGTGTCTAATGAATAACATAATGCATAAATATTTGGACAAATTTGTTGTCGTATTCATCGATGACATCTTAATTTATTCTAAAAATGAAGAGGAACATAAGGAACATTTATGGATAGTCTTTCAAGAATTGCGAGAGCAGCAACTCTTTGCGAAGTTCAGTAAGTGTGATTTCTTCAGGGATGAAATCCAATAATTAGGTCACGTGGTGACTAAGGACGGGATTTCAGTTGATCCTGAAAAGATTAGGGCAATTGAAGAGTGGCCAGTACCAAAAGACGTAACAGATGTTAGGTCTTTCATGGGAATTACCGGTTATTACGGGAGGTTCATAGAAGGCTTTTCAAAAATAGCCAACCCAATCACTTCCTTGCAAAAGAAAGGCAAGAAATTCGACTGGAATTTAAAATGTGAAGAAAGATTTAAGAAACTAAATACTTTATTAACAACTGTGCCTATTCTAAGAATAGAGGATCCCAATAAGGATTTCGTGGTTTGCACCGATGCTTGTAATGATGGTCTAGGTGGAGTATTGACTCAAGATGGGCATGTCATTGCCTATGAGTCCAGGAAGCTAAAGATCCATTAAAAGAATTATTCCACG
Organism: Pseudotsuga menziesii; assembly: GCA_001517045.1. Classification (NCBI taxonomy): domain Eukaryota; kingdom Viridiplantae; phylum Streptophyta; class Pinopsida; order Pinales; family Pinaceae; genus Pseudotsuga; species Pseudotsuga menziesii. Next base: position 130,029 of record LPNX010960401.1, on the reverse strand, counting down.
TATGATTTAGAGCTGTCTGCTGTTATTCATGCCTTAAAAATGTGGCGACACCACTTAATAGGAAGAAATTTTACTTTAATGACTGATAATAAGGGTCTAAAATACCTTTTAGACCATCCTAACTTAAATGCAAGGCAAGCAAGATGGTTAGCCTTCCTAAGTGAATACAATTTTGAAATTCAACAAATAAAAGGAAAAGAAAATAAAGTAGCTGATGCTTTGAGTAGAAATGCAAAGCTAAATTTTACAACAGCAATCAGTACTTACAACTCTGATTTAAATGAATAGCTGATTGAAGCGATAAAATTGGATAAAATTTATCAAAAATTACAAGCTACAGCTAAAGAAGAACCCACAGAAAGTTTAATTAAGGGTTATAGTCTAAATAAAGATGGATTTTTATTGTTTAAGGACAGATTGTATGTGCCAAATGTGTCTAAAGTTAAAATGCTAATTCTGGATGAAGTGCATAAAACCCCTTACTCGGGGCATTCAGGATACCAGAAAACTGTCACCATGTTAAGAAAAGATTATTTCTGGCCTAATATGAAATCTGAAGTAGCTGAGTATATAGCTAGGTGTTTGGACTGTCAACAAGTGAAGACAGAACATCAACATCCAACTGGGTTATTGCAACCTTTGCCTATTCATAGTTGGAAGTGGGAAATAATCAGCTTAGATTTCATTACTAGATTACCCAGAAATCAAAATCAGAATGATTTAATTATGGTGGTAGTAGATAAATTAAGTAAAGCAGGACATTTTATTCCTGTTAAGAGCACCTACAAAGCTGTAAATATAGCAGACATTTTCTTAAAGCAGATTTTTCAATTACATGGTATACCGAAAGTTATTATTTCAGATAGGGATCCTAAATTCATAGGGAATTTTTGGAAATCCTTGTTTAAAGGATTAAACACCACACTGAATTTCAGCACCTCTTTCCATCCTCAGACGGACGGACAAACTAAAAGAGTTAACCAGGTGTTGGAAGATCTGTTAAGAATGTACATCAAGGATCAACCAGGTAAGTGGGAGGATTACTTGCATTTAGCAGAATTTGCATACAATAACAACTATCAATCATCAGCTAAGTTCAGCCCTTTTGAAACTCTGTATGGGAATAAATGTAACACTCCTATCTCCTGGAATAATCCAATATATATATTAATGTTGGGACCTGAATTATTAAAAGAAATGGAACAGATTGTAAAACAAGTGCAGGAGAACTTGAAGGTTGCCCAAGATCGGAAAAAGAGCCAAGCAAATTTAAAAAGAACTCCTAAAGAGTTCCAAGTGGGTGAGCACGTGTTCATAAAGGTAATACCAAAGAAAATATCCCTAAGACTACGGAGTTGTGCAAAATTAGCACCACGTTACTGTGGTCCATTTGAAATTTAGAGTTGGTCAAGTTGCATATCAGCTAGCGTTACCACCTAATTTAAAAGTGCACAATGTTTTTCATATTTCTGTTCTAAAAAAGTATGTTCATGATGCTACTCATGTGATTGATTGGAACGTTGTACAGGTAGAACCAGAAGGGAAAGTTCTGGTGGAACCGGACTATATCCTCGGGAGGAGGGAAATTACTCTGTAGAACCGCACAATTGGACAGCTGAAGGTGCAATGGAAGCACCTTAGTCCTGAAGAAGCTACTTGGGAACTGGAAAGTAAGATGCCTTAATTCCCTCCTTCCAATGAATTTCATCCCATCGACTTCAGATCATTTATTCGGGGATAGGAATCTAGAGTCATTTTTTAGTGCCTTGCAACTTGCAGTCATCAGTGGCAAGTTCTCTCGCCATCGACATTTTTTTGGGAATACATCAATGTCGCCTGATCGATGGATTCTCTCAAGTGTTCGATGACAACAAATTTATTCACACTTGTTAGTTTTCACTCTAGTACCTTGATTCCAATTTTCCTTATCGGTGGGTGATTTTGCGTCTGTTAACGGTATACATCAATGACCAATAATCAGACGATGGACTACTATATTCGACCTCGACACCTCTATTCACATGGTAGGACATGTACTCTTAGTGGCTTGTGTAGAAGACCTTCCATACTGGTGGCATCTCTTATATGCTACCTCCTTGATCGTGCCAGTGTTCATGAGATTTCAACTCTTGTGACTTGATTCAAATATATGTCGGACATTTCCATCCATTATGGAAATATTGATCCATTATATATCTTCAGCCTTCATGGAGATCATGATCCTTTGTATATATTCATCATGGATATCCTGATCTATTTATATTGTACGTGGCGATGACCACATATGTCATAATGTATCATGCCTATTCATGGCCATTGTACTCTTATGTATCCAAGACTGCTATATGTATTTGCAGTTATGTGCAAAGTTGTATCATTGTATAGTGCTTATTGGATGGCTGGTTCTTCCACTAGGTTCTTCATCACTTCACTTCTAGGATGGACTTATAATGTATTTCAGCCATATGTCCCCTCTGACCTCACACATTGGGGGGCATCTGTTATAGTTGATTTTACCACACATGGTGAATCACATTTTTATGGCCTTCCGTGTCCCTTTGAAGACTCCTTAGACCCCATGGACCATTTTTGTTCCTTTGATGTTTCCCATATCATCCCTAAAAACATGCCAAAATTTCCATACGCGACTTTTAAACCCGTTCTCACGTATATACGCAGGTTTGACCCCTAAAACTGCATACATCGGGATGTGTGCAAAATTCCAAGTTATTTTGGAGCTTTCCTTGATGTGGATCTGAATCACTTGTCTCCTGGCCTTCCATATGCCTTGATATTTCTCATATTCGACCTTTCATTACCCCATTGAAGAGCTATATAAGGAACCCTTTGGATACATTAAAGGCATAAGGAATCGAGAGCAAGCGAACTATAGTCCATTGTTGTCGGAGCTTATACTTGAGTCTGCATCCATTTGTCCCTTGGAGCACTTTTGTGTTCTTCCCAAGCTTTCCCTTTGCTTATGAGCTTGCTATCGAGAGATGGAGGATTGAAGTGGTGGAGGCCCAAGTGAGGGACTCAGTTTCTCCGATTCGCAAACATGCCGATAGAGGTTGTCTCTATTGTAATCTTTGTTTTATATTAATAGAAATATATTTTCTTATCCAATAATGTGTATTTGAATGAATATTTGATCCATGGATGATTTCAAATGATTATATGGTATTGATTATATATGCTAGAGTAGGTCTAACACAATTATATATAGCATGCTTGTCTTGTTTATTGAATGTTGAGGAAGCAATTTATCAATTCAACCTAGCGTTGGAAAGCTCAATGGGGATCTACATCAACTGTCTTGAATAAGGTATGAATCAATATCCTTTAGTGTTAGATATTTGGTTTCTCTTACATGTAGGAAAGGATTGATTTCTGGATTTAAGCTGTCTGTTGTGGTACCCCAAGCCATAGGAATTTCTCTCCGTAACAATTGTCACTTCATTATACCTATGGTGGAAATGACCCTCGAATTCCCTTTGTGTCTACCTGAGTTCTTGTGGTGTCAGTGGATCTAATAATTGACAATGGTCACATCAACTGGCCCTTTAGATAAATGTGCCAACACCTGATTGGTTTTAGTTTCACACTTCCCTCACCACACTTTTTGTGATAGGAACTTCTTCTCTCTTCTCATATCCTTCCTCAACATTTTGTTTGTTAGGTCGTATCAAGCAATGTAATGTGTATCTTCTCACATGTGAACTCCCTCCACTACACATAGTCCTTCTGACACATGGATATTCTGGAAAATGGGTCATTATCATATAGATATCCTGTGATGTTATAACACTCCATCTAGTTTTGTATAGTCATGCTACATTGATGGAAATTCGTGTCTTTGGCCGAAATTTATTCAAATATATTTTCCTTTATTACCTATAATGCAACCTCAAATGTTAGGTGTTCAGTTGCAAACTCAAACATCTAGGTGAAGCTTACAACTAAGATTTCTCATTCGATGGTTCCTCATTGCATCTCTACTGATGTGTACCAATGTTGGTGCTTAGGGCAGACCCAGGTTCTAATACTTTTATCTTCCAACCAATAAAAATACCCACAGTGTTGGCCCTTTCGGCAACAACCTATGAACAGGTTACAGTCTCACCCGAAACAGCTATGGGGTGCCACAGAATCAGGTTTCTATAGGAAAAAGAGGGATATTACTGTACCTTTAGTCTTAACAACAAATATTTATACAACATAGAGCTTCGACATTCACTTAAATAGCATCGCAGTTAGATAAAAAGACACTCTCTTGCTTAACGCTTAACTAGGAATTCATAGCGAAGTTAATACTTAGCACTTTATCTTACTTTACTATTCATCTACTTAACAAATGCATAAAAACATAACAGGAACAAAACACAAAAAGAACCACCACAACACAACATATACGTGGCTCACCCCCAGTGTAGGGGCTACGTCCACAGAACTGAGTTTATATTCAACTCTTTACAAAACTATAGTTCTGATCTGCGCACTCAGCTATAGATCTTCTCATTCTCCCAAAGCTGTGCACTTAGATGCAGCACGTTTCTTACAAAACCCTCTGTGCACACAGCTACAGAGGTCATCTACACACACAGCTCGGGCTTGACTCTTCTTACAAAATCCTCTGCACACACAGCTGCACAGGTCATCCACGCACACAGCTGGGACTTAAACTTAAACTCAGAATAGATCTTAGCTTCGCATCACATTATCATCATCACATATAAAAAACCTGACTCCTTTACATAAGTGCCTATTTATACAAGTGCACTTTTACAATACCATGGGCTTAAACCATGGGCTATAACCATGGGTTATTTACAAAAAGAGGGGCTTCGACCCAACCCCGAAACCCCTAAGACTATTTTGATGTGAAACTCCGCTTACAAGCTTCGCACCAAAACCGTGGAGTTGCCAAAATTAAGGACTTACAAGGTCCGAACCCCAACAGGCCCCTAAGACTCACCAGTGTCCCATCCCAGGACACTCTGCTACTTTTCTGGAGGGAGAATCTTGTTGGTGAAGATAGTGAATTACTTGTTGAGGCTGTGCATGATGCCATCAGCTGCTTGCTCCTTCTCCACTAACTCCTTTAGTGCTACTGCAGATGCTTCGCTAGCTTTTTCTTATGTAAATGCATCATACTCCTTCAAAAATTTGAGCTGGCTGTTCGCAACAGTGCGCAACTCCAAGGCCTCATTAACAAGGGGTTGCACAGAGTTTACCAACATCATTTATTTCCTTCTGCATGCCTCAATTTATTGCTGGAGCTCTTTACTCTACTTCACCTTAAGCATCTTCTGCATAGGAGGCAAAGTCTTAATTTCTGCCTTGACTGCATCCAGCTTTGTCTGTCACTGCTTGATGGTTTCTTACAACTTTTCTACTTCTGGGTTGTCTTGCAAGTTTTCCTAGGCCTCGACACTTTCATCTAGCAGCTTTGCTGCATTGCTCACAAGATCTAAGATCTTCGTTGCTGAGGCCTGAATATCTTTGCGGCGATGCTCCCTGACTTCTGGTGGACTCTCAGGAATGATGTGAAGTTGAAGCTCCACAATTTGAGCCTCATGTTCTACTTTTATCTTCTCTATTTTGCTAGGATACTGCTATGCATAGTCTTTCATCTTGGTGATTCTTTGCTCTGGTTCCTCTTCAGCCTGCATGTCGAAGTCAGGGAGACTTCAACATGCCTCATCCAAGACTCGCGGTAGCGTGGCCTGCTTGCTTTCTGCTTCTTTCTTCTTCTGCTTAGCTTCTTCCAACTGCGCTATGAGGCTCTCATTCTACTTTGTGCTATTCTCCAATTGCCTTTGTGAGTAGCTGTCGCGTTCTCGGATCTCGTTCATGATTGCTAACTAACAAAGATGCAGCTCTGGCATAGACAACTTGGCGTATTCTATCTCAACTGTCATGCTCATCTGCGATCTAGATGTTGCGTCAGTTTTTATAAGGGATACACTTGGTACTTTCCCTCTGTTATTTCTAGTTGGCCATTATCTTTTATCTGGCTGCACGCTTACTAGGGCACTGCTTACTGCAACACCAGTCGCTTATTTTTCTGCTAACGTCTTAAGTTCTGCAATTCATTGAGCTACACCAGTGAGCGCATCAAGATGTGTGGATGCAAACTATGACCATTTCTTGGTTAATTCCTCTGTAGAATTTTTTAGAGCCTGATCAAGCTCTTTAATCGTCATGGCAGGCTCGTTGACAATATTATTTCCCTTTGATTCCTTCGCTTTCTTTCTGGGCTGAGGCTTAGCAACTTCCTCTACCTTTGGTGACTTGTGCTTATCTAGGTGATTGGGGTCAAAGATTGTATTGACCGGTTATTCTTCTTCTTCATCATCTCCGTCATCTCCACCCTGGTCACCTTCACTCTGCTGCAACTCACTTTGTTCTTCGCTTTCTTCGAGTGGGTCACCCTGCTGCAGTTGACTGGGACCTGTGCCCACATCTGTCACTGGAGGAACTGGTATGCTAGGCTTTGTTCCTGCGTCCTTCAACCATTTAGTCGGCCACTGCTAAACTAACGCGAGGATGTCCTCCTCATTTATCACATATGGTAACTTCCACCATTTGTGTTTGTTATCTGCGTGGGCCTGGATGAAGATACTGTGCATGTCATCCCTGAAGTTGGCCACTCCATCATACTGAGAGAATAGCTCATTACTGAGCCTCGGCGTTTTTAGAATCTCGTATGAGATACTCATTGAATAAAAGGCAAACACATAGTTCATCATCTGCTGTAAGGCTTTGTCCTGTGACACCCAAAGAGATGCATACCTTGCTACGTCGAGCATCTATGGAGGCACATCAACAAACTGCGCCTCGGTAGGTTCTCTCCAGCCTACCAGTGCAATAAGAACTATCAACCATGAGTATTGAAAGGGTCTACCTTTTTCCTCCGCGTCGCGAACATCTTCGAGGAACTCCCTGGAAATGTACTCTGCCCATTTGTAACTATAGCCCTCGGCACATTTCACTACAATACTAACGATTGGGGCAGGTACTTCATGCATTCTACACTTCCGCATTAGCTTGCATTCTAGGAGCTCTGTAGTGAAGCGAATGTTTTGATGCTGAATTGTTGAGGTCTGATACCCTCGATTTCCTTTGGTTAGGCCGAAGCGGTCCTTCATTTGCTGTGCCAGCTTTGTGTCCTCATGCTTTGAATCAAATCCAATTCCAGGAACAGGCCCTTCCTTCAGAAAGACCATGATATTGTGAATGAGTTATCCATTAATGGTAATTTTTTGGTTACCAATCCACAGGTGCCCACCATGCACCAACGCTAATAGTTGTTTGACCACCGCGGTCACCTGTATACTGCGACCGAAGTGGGGGACATTCAACATATTCAACAATCTGGCTTGCTCCAAGCTAGCAGCCCACTATTTCACTTCCAGTAATGTCGCTCCAGTCTCCGAATAGTGGACAGAGTGTAAGTATGTCTCAGGTGCGAACTGCGGAAATTTCCCACGATCATTTGTATCATGGTCTGCATACTTCAGCCGGTCTATTTTCCCTATCATCGTGCCGACCAACTTCACATCCTGTGGCAGCGAAGGGGTGCGTAATGTGAACTTAGCTGTCCACGGAGGTGGCTGGACTCCTGGTCAAATAGGCGGAAGATAGGGTGGATGCTGTGATGCAATGTTCTCATCCTCCCCAAAGTCTTCAAAACCTTCAGGTGGGAGCTCTGCTGAACCAGAGGGATTCATCTCAGGATCCTCTGGTGTTTTCCTTGATTGCTTGTGTTTGTCTTCATTTCGCTTAGAACAAACTTCTAGCTTAAACTTATTCCTGGTAGATCGTGTCTGTATTGGCTGATTCGGCGCTAGGGGAGTTTCTTCGCGAGGTGCAGATGTAGGTGGGGTGCTCATAAGGTTCTGCAAAACCCTCTCTCTGAATTCTCTCAACAATTCCTAGACTTTGCGATCAACAGACATGGACTCAAGTCATGAAAATGCTTAATGCGAAATTCTCAGGCCTGGGTGTGTTCTTATGGAATCCACGACCAAATCTGCCATAACTGTGCATTAAAGACACCAAATCTGACAGAGCAGCTGTAGATCTTGTCCAAATGGCGCTAGATTTCCCAAAATCTCATCATTTCAGGAATTTGATGCAGTTAACATACCGGCGGCTCCAAATCTGATTCTTTTCCAACGGTCACATTTTAAGCTTCGACATACATTTCTTCTTTGGCACAACTACTACTTCAGCTTCACCACAATAAGGACCTTCGACAGAGCTTCGAGCTTCGACCCCTGACAGAATTTCTTCGAGACCCTGCTGAAGCTCTGTGAGAACAGATTCATTATAGTCTAGTACCCAATTTCAACTATTCTTGGTACTTAGACTCTTCGTCTTGCTATTACTTCTGATCAGGGGGTACAGACTTGTCCTTGTACTTCTTTAATCTACTTCCATTCACCATGGAAGGCAAAATTTATCCATTCAATTTAGCTAACTGAACTGTACCACCATCAGTAACTTTTTGAACTATGTATGGTCCTTTCCAATGTGTCTTGAATTTACCTAGGAACTTCATGAATTTACTGTCATATAAGATCACAAGATAACCATTTTGGAAATGCTTCTTCTTAATATGTCTATCATGCCATACTTTTTCTCTAGCTTTCTGTACTTCCTGCTGGAAACCTGCAATGAATCTGTCTTCTTCTAGTTCCAGTATCTTTTCCAGCCTTTCATTCAACATACCTGGATCATCCATTTCTATGAAGGCAGATATTTTGAGGCTAGGAACAATGTACTCCATGGGAATAACTACTTCTTAGCCATATACCATCCTAAAAGGTGTATGGCCCGTCAACTTCTTGCAAGTGGTTCTATAAGCCCATAATACTGCTGGAATTTTAAGATCCCAATCATTTCTGTTAACATTGCAAACCTTCGTCAGAGCATGCTCAAGAATCTTGTTAAAGGCTTCGACAGTTCCATTTGCTTGAGGATGGTAGGTGGTACTCTTCTGATGATATACTTGAAATTCTTCGGTCAATGCTTCAATAGTCTTATTCAGAAAATGTGATCCTTAATCACTCATAAGAATTCTAGGACATCCAAACCTTGACAAGATGTTATCAAAGATGAACTTCGCAGCTGTAGCAGTGTTATAGTTCTTGATTGGTTGAGCTTCGACCCAACGAGTAAGATAATTAGTTGCTGTAATAATGTATCTTGCTCCAGATTTCTTTGGAGGGGGATTGATTGGTCCAACAAAATCAATATCCCATTTGTCAAATGCTTGTAAAATTACCTGGGGAACTAGAGGCATCTCATCCCTCCTGGATGGTTTGCTTGTCCTCTGATAGATATCGCAGCTGTGGCAATACTCTCTTGCATCCTTATCAATCATAGGCCACCACAATCCAGCTGTCAGAATCTTCTGTGCTATAGCTTTTCCTGCATAATGACCTCCTCCTGCTCCAGAATGTGCCTTAGCCAAAATCAATTGCTTTTCATGATCCAAGACACATATGCGTAGTATTTCATCTGGTCCCATCTTATATAGCTGTCCTGCTATCACGGTAAAGTCAGTTGCTCTAACCACTAGCTGCTTCTTCTGCTGTGTTGTCATTTCAGAGGGTGCAAAACCTGTAGACAAGTACTGAACAATATGCTATAAATAGTCATCAACCATCTGGATGGCAAACAACTGGGCATCAGGAAGACCTTCATCCAAACTAGTGGGTTCTTCTCCTGACTCGAGCCTCGACAAGTGGTCAGGCCCTAGGTTAAGTCTTCTTGGCTTAACTATGATCTCAAAGTCATACTCCTGAAACAAAATCAGCCATCTGCATATCCTTCCACCTAACATAGGCTTGTTAGCCAAATAATTCAAAGCAGAATGGTCAGTGAACATCTTAAAATGAGATCCTAACAAATAATGTCGAAATTTCTACAAAGCATAAACCATAGCTAGACCTTCTCGTTCTGTCGTAGTATAATTATTTTCTGTTGTGGACAATTTTCTACTTACAAAAGCAATAGGGTGATCAATATTATCTTCGCCTGTTTGAGCCAATACTATACCTAAAGCAATGGAAGATGCATCGACATGAACATGAAACTCCTTACTCCAGTCAGGGAATACTAAGATAGGGGCAGTTACCATCTTTTCTTTCAAAATATCAAAGCTTTTCTGACATTCAGGTGTCCATTCGAACTTAATATCTTTCTTCAATTTCTTTTCCATAGGGGCTGTAATGAATTTCCTGTAATATCCAGTATGACCAAGCATAGTGCGAAGTTTCTTAATAGACTTCGGAGGTGGCAAGTTCACAATAATGGATATCTTCGCACGATCCACCATCAATCCTTGCTTGCATACAATGTGACCTAGCATAATTCCAAAAGGTGCACAAAAGATATAGTTCTTCGGGTTCAATGAAATCTGATGCTGTCTACACTTGTCCAACATAAGCCTTAAACTGGCTATATGATCTTTCAATAAACCAAAGATAGTCCAATAATCAAAGTAAACTTCCAAGAACTTATGAATGAATTCCTTAAATGCATATATGACTACTCTAGAAAACATAGTAGGTGCATTCTTCAATCCAAAGGGCATAATAGTATACTGAAAAGATCCCATTTCTATAGCGAAGGTTGTTTTATGTCAATCCTCTAGAGCAATTCGGATCTGATGGTAACCTAAAAATCCATCAGTGAAAGAATAGACTTCTTGACCTCCGACATTGTCTAAAACTTCATCTGTAAAGGGAGTAGGGAAAGGATTATGTAAACAGGCATCATTCAGCTTCCTCAGATCAACACAGATTCTTATTTATCCCTTGGTCTTCTTTTCTTGTACCACAATATGGCTGACCCATTTAGACCCTTCGACAGGCTCAATGATTCCTACAGCGAGCATCTTATCTAGATCCATCCTAACTTTTTCTTTATACCTAGGGTTCAGCCTCTAAGGGAATTGCTTCAAAGGCTTCGCATCAGCTTTCAAAGCGATTTTTATCACTCCTATATCACCAAGGATACCTTTCATTTCTTAGAACTTCGTCGAAAATAAGTCCTGATACTCATGGAGAAGTTCAGTCACTTTGCTTATCATTTCTTCATCCCAATAATCTCCAATGGTAGCATACTTAGGCATTTCTTCTGATCCAATGTTTACTTTTCTTGTTTTCAAGGGCTGAGTTACTTCAGGTGCTTCGACTACTGGTCCATGTACTCCGCAATGTCCTTCTGACTCAGGAATATTAATGTTGCGTGGGTCATCATCCTCGTCAATTGCAAGGTTATAGCATTCTATTGCATTAGCTTCGTGTTCCTTCCAATCAGGTTGGTGCTCGGCTATTTCTTTATCATCAAACACATTAGTATGGATCAACCTAATAGCTACGTCCAAAATAGGGAAAACATCATTAATAAAAAATGTAAGCACAAAACTATCAGTAAGGCTATCCCAACTTACAGTACCATGGAGAATCTCAACCTCCGCATACCAGTTCTTTGCTACAGGTTCCAGAGTGTGTACAAACCTATGTACCCATTCTTGACAAGGTACATGCTTCCATGCTTCATAACACTACTCTAAATGTTCCTGAGGGCTAGTCTTACCATTAAATCTGCTTCGCACCTCCTGAGGTTGATCCATGAATCTCAGGCGAAGAAACTTTTGACGAGCTTCCCAACTATGAATATACTTTTTATGACCATTCCACCACCTGGCAGCCGCGGCTCTGAATACTAAATCTAGAGTCTCCATTTTCTATGAATCTGGTACTTGCTCTGAGAATTATACAATAAACTTTTCTGGGTCTATCAAGCCATCAAAAGTAGGTAAGACTCTTGTTTGTGAGCCAACCCATCTGAGAGACTTGGAAATTCTTGCACATAGATGTCCATGTAGCTCATAAAGTCAATTTTACCAATTCTCTAGGCCTTCGTCTGAATCAATCATGCAAGAACTGTCACACTGCCAATCCATTATACCTTCAGCAGTAGGATTAACATAGTCTTCTTCTTTAGCTGTGATGTTGTAGATATGATCCAAAACATCCTGATCTTCATCTCTGACTGGCTCTGTATACCTTTCTCTTTGAGAAGGGTCCAAAGGTACTATGACTCTCAATCCCTTTCCTTCAAAAGTCATATGTCTGTTCTTAAGGTTGATTACTGCATAATTATCTATTGTCCATTCAATTCCTAACAATGCTGGATAGGGGTTGCTATCATCAATTATTTTGAATGACTTCAAAATTTGCTAAGGTACTGACTCCATCAATATCTACTAGTATACTAGGGAATCTTCCCAAGGGCACAATCTTCTGCTGATTAGCTAATCTCAACTATATAGAGGACCATTCCAGGGTAGGTTTTCCCATTTTTTCCCATGTCTGCTTAGTTAGGACATTCACTTCTTATCCTAAGTCTAAAATGATATCAGTCATGTCATAATCTCCTATCTGAGCATGCAATCTCATTTCTCTTCCAGTCCTTCTAACTCTATTAATAGTTTTTCCTCTATCAGAGCTTCGCTGAGGTTCACAAGATGCAATAGCTTTCTGTAACTCATTCAAAGCATTCTGATTTCTTAATAGCTTCATACAACTCTGTAAAAAGGATTTTAGTGTACTTACTTGATTCATCGAAGCTTCTTGGGACTGCAACTACTGTTGATGCTGTTTTGTAGGTGCTACTGATGTTCTTGGATCAGCAAAGTCTTTTTTAGCTTCCATAAATGTTCCTTTTTCTCTTCCAACATCGAAGGCTGGAATTTTCTCTGGGGTCTTGCGGACCCAAGCCTCATCAGGTTGTTTCTCCTTATTCTACACTTGCATCGTATCTCCACTCCTTGTAACGACGTTAATGGCTAGGACAGGTCTTTTCTCTATAGCAATCATCTGAACATTCTGAGTAGAATCACCATTTCTTTCTTGTATCTTGGCTATCAACTGCGGGCATTGCTCAATCACATGATCGACTGCTCTGCAGTATCGACATGTCGTAGTCGGGTTCTGACAGTCTCTAGCTAGATGCCCTCTCTGATTACAGTTATAGTAAACAACCTGGCCTCGACCTCTTCCAGGCATACCGCCATGACCACGACCTCTAAAACTACCTCAACCTAATGTACTACCATGGTAACCATATGCATCATTTCCTTGTGCATCGGGTTGTACCCTATAAGCATCATAGGTGTGCTCTCTCATGAGGTCAAAGCTGCAACATTCATCTTCATTGTGCACAACTAACTTACAGAACTTGCAATAGGGATTCTTATGTACTTGAACATATCTCTGTAGTAGATAGAAATCTTTGGGTCGATGCTAACCAGTTGCTCTATAGATCTCACAATACAGGACATTAGGGTTAAACGGGTTTGGTGCACCAGTATTCAAATAATTTCTTAGTGCATGGCAGTGTTCTTTGTCATGAACTTCTGTCTTACATCGTGTACACCAAACCTCTTCTCAAATATATTTCCCTTTTTTCATGTCGTGAAGCTCCAAAGCCATCTCTGCTAACTGTGCTTGTATTTAGGCTATTCCAGAATTATCTCCAACAGGAGCTGTTTCAAGCTTCATAGAAATTTCCAATGCCCCTTGCTGATCAACAACCTTTTGTTGCATGAGTGGAGTCCTAATATGAGGCAATAGTGCTGCAATGAACTATTCTTTATCCCGTTCTGGTCCAATGATGAAACTAACTTGATCCAACAGAACCTTGAACCTCTCATCAAAGTCCCAAACTGATTCACCTCGCTTTTGTTGAATTTCTTTCAGTTCATTTATACATTGTGACTCTGATTTAGGCTTCTTGAACTCTTTGATCATTGATGTTTTAATATCAGCCAGGACATGGTTCTGAGTACTGGAAAACTTCATAAACCAGGTCAAAGCTCAGTCTCTGAAAGAGGTGACCAACTGCGCTCTTCTTGTATTTTGATCTATAATATTCTTAACAATCCAAACAACTTCACATAAGAACCAAAATTGCTATGGATCCTCTGATCCAATTCCTTTAAAGACTGGGAGTTTGATATCATCATTCACATGGGCCATATTGGATTGAGGGGGGGAGGGAGGGGGACTGGTAATAGGGGGGAGGGGAACTTACTGAGGTAGACTGACCTGCGACATGACTACTCGGGCTATGGTTATTTTCAGATTGCGACAGTTTCTCATGGATAACATATCTTCGTTGTGGAGTTATAGGAGGGTTTCTAACAAAAGGGGTTTCTTCAGATTCAGAGTCTTCTGGACTTAATGAGGTATAATCGGTATTCTGGCCTAGGGTATAGGATCCGAAAGTTCTCTTGTATATTTTACCACTTCGCAGCAAACCACTTTGCTCGTCGAAGTCACTTTCGCTTCCAAACATAGGTTAGTAGCAATAAATCTAGCAATCTGATTCGATAAACAATATGCCTTTCTCAGCCAAGAGCATTTTAATTTTCAAACTAAATGAATTTCGCTACTTACCCCTTGGTCCTTTGAAAAACTATCTTTCTGCTTCGCTGAAAGAAGTATGTGTGTCGATGGCGAACTCCGTCACAAATGCTTCAAGGGTTCGCGTTGTCCAGAAATCAAGAGCTCGTGATATCACGTTGTTCACCCTTTTCAATATATTAATTCTTGCTGGGGTCCAGTTAGGAAACTGATCTTCCTTGAATTTTTTCTTTTTTTCTGTCAACCTGGATAACCACTGGTGTAATTCTATGCAGATACTACCAAAGAAAATTTCATAAATATCAGTAAAAACGTACCTTTGCAAAAAGTCATCTGAGCTACGAAGAAGATTTTTATTTTCTTGTTCAGCAAATTTCAGATAGGTATCTTCAATCCAGTCACCGATTTATTTTACTGAGGGCCTCCAAAACATATCCCTTTAGGTACGACGTAGATCTGGGAACCAATTTGTTGCAGGTACGACGTAGATCCCTCTTAAAGCAGATAGTGAGTTCAACCGGCAACGGAACCAATTTGTTGGTGCTTAGGGCAGACCCGGGTTCTAATACTTTTATATTCTAACCAAGAAAAAGACCCATAGTGTTGGCCCTTTCGGCAACAACCTACGAACAGGCTGCAGTCTCACTCGAAACAGCTATGGGGTGCCTCAAAATCAGGTTTCTGCAGGCAAAAGAGGGATATTACTGTACCTTTAGTCTTAACAACAAATATTTATACAACACAGAGCTTCGACATTCAATTAAATAGCATCGCAGTTAGATAAAAAGACAGTTTCTTTCTTAACCATTAACTGGGAATTCACAGCGAAGTTAATACTTAGCACTTTATCTTATTTTACTATTCATCTACTTAACAAATGCATAAAAACATAACAGGAACAAAACACAAAAATAACCACCACAACACAAGATATACGTGGTTCACCCCCAGTGCAGGGGATACATCCATAGAACTGCGTTTATATTAAACTCTTTACAAAACCACAGTTCTGATCTGCGCACTCAGCTGCAGATCTTCTCATTCTCCCAAAGCTGCACACATAGCTACAGCACCTTTCTTACAAAACCCCATTAGAGGAAATTTCAAATCAAAATGGGCCTTTTAACTTTTATTCAAATTCCATGTCATCATGTGTTAGCCAATGAAATTGCTTTAAATTTGAAATACCGTATAGGTCTTAAACACTTTTTTAATATAAATTTGGGGATAGGTATCATAAAAAAAACTATTTTTTGTTTGTATTTTTGACATATCTCCCTGTGTTTTTACTCAAATTTCAATTGGGAGAGCTCATTGGATGCGGAATTAAACTCCACATCCAATTATTACCCACTCGGCATACTTTTGACGGACCCCGCTACCACAAAAACAAGAAATACCTGGAAAAAATAGAATGATGACATCATCATTCCCTTTTTTCAGGTATTTCTTGTTTTTGGGGTAGCGGGGTCCATCAAAAGTATGTCGAGTGGGTACTCGTTGGATGCAGAATTTAATTCC
>LPNX010960401.1:101865-113610 GCA_001517045.1 Pseudotsuga menziesii | reverse complement strand
AAGGAAGAAGGAGCTTCAACATAGGAAACATCATCAAATAAGAATGGAAGGATGCTACAGTAGAAGAGGGAAGAAAAGGAGAAAGGAAAAGAAAATGCATGGGATGCAAAAGCTACACCATTTTTGTAATCTATGACATGAAGACAGAGAAAGAGACATAATGACATGGCAGAATATTCGCAGAAGCAGGCACGTAGATAAGGTAAGAGCCAGAAAGTGAAAGTAAGGCATGATGCTGAGAAGAAATAGACCTTAGTGATCATTGGTACGATCTTAGATGGATCCAGTGAAATCCAAATGTATATAGGCATGTTTGTAAGTCAGTCCAATAACACCTTTTTGGTCATATATTGTTAGAATAAGAAAGACATGCTATGGGATGAAGATAATAAGTCAGTTGGCATAGCAACTAAAGCTGAGTCTCTTAGAGTTTGTATCGAGTCATTATTGATTCTATAACAAGCATGTATGGGAATATATCGAGTTTGTAATAAGGCTATAAAAGGAGAAACGCAAGTTGTACATGGGTTAGTCGGTTAATCAGTTATCCCATTAGCTAGTCCTTGTTTAGACAATATTGAGCTGATTAGAGCATACATCAGTTTTGAGTAAGTGACTCCGGATCGCTAAGTGCATTAGAGTAGTGGATCTAGAACTGATTGCATAGAAAGATAAAGAAGGTTGAGTCGATCCAGGTTGTGTCCAGATTTCTCAGTAGGAGTAGAGTAGAGTGATAAAGATAGAGAAGAAAAGAGAGCATGACAGGGAAGAGAAGTCTATAGAGATAGAAGATAAGATCTTGAACATAGATTGTATCTTTATGTACAGAGAAAAGGTGCATATATTTCCTCATGCCAATGCCAGATGAAGAGCACCTTGTGGTGTTTGTCACGATGGGTTTCCATGTTACATGTTGTGTATATGTGTGAATATTGAGTAGCTTAGACAAGTGCATATTTACTGTGTTTAAATTATCAATTGGTTATTGTGATTTAAAGAGATAATTGTATAAATGTTGTATCTCAAGTAATGAATATGTATGTGATGTATGTTCACTATGCATTTAATATTGCATAAATAAGAGTGAGTAATAATTCAATGTTTATATATAAAGTGGAAACCACCAACCCACTTTCTCAGTCTTCATTCGAAACCTTGGCGCAAGGCCAAAGACTTAAACAACCTCCCGCGCAAACTATGAAAACGTTGTTTTGGAATTTATCCATAGAGCTAAGATATCTCAGGTGAGACTTCATCTGTGTCGCAGGTGCTGCCAGCTGGGATCTGCTATGTTGGGCCGATATCTTGCACTTTGTTACATTGACCAAATAGAGGGGTTGAACCTGGGTCGTAGGGGAAAAAGGAAAAAAAATGGTTATGTTTCCATGACCCTAAAATGCTTTGGTGAGGGACATGTTCTGGCATTCCATGAAATCGGAGATTCAAAACTAGGCGGACATAAAAGATCTAGAGTTTGTATGGAAAGAAAGTGAAGGATATAAGTGGACGTTGATGAAGTGGTTAGAATGGTACATATATTTAGACATACACAATATTTTCTTCGTTGAGTTCCCCATTATGTTGTATGAATGGTTGTCTAAGTTGGCAACCTAGAAAAATAATTTTCAAGGAGGAGAACCTACAGAATGGACTTTGTTCTTGATTGAGTGGCTGAAAAGAATAAACAATCCTATATCAAGGGATGTGGAATTCTGGGTAGAAAATATCATAGAAGGATATATCACCAAGTTCTATGTTGATACAATAACCTCATACAGTGAGGCCAAGAGAAAAAAATTCCAAGGACCACGTAGTCGATATATCTCATCTTGGAAGACATGGATCAAAATGCTTATATTTGAAAAGGGAATTCTGCAAATGATAGATTGAATAGAAAAAGGGTGGCTATGTCTCGACAAAACCCTAAAGTGATATGTTCCTAGGAGAAGGTGGAACTGAAATAGAATATGTCTTTTTGAGAAGCGAAAGAAGATTCAAGTCTAGAAAAAGGAGAAAAACTTTGTTCGGACGAGGCAGTTGTAGCACAGAGAAAGAAGAATAAGTCTACAAGTTTACATCTTACCTAGATAGAGGCTCGTGTGACGAGGAAGAGGAGTATCAACCAATATCAAAGGGAAATGAAGAGTCCAAGGAGTTGAATGAAGCTCTAGAACAAGAATGTGTACACAACTTGCCTTGGATACCAGAGGTAAGATTGTGAGACCTATATCCAAGTATTTCTGTAAATATAAGTAGTACTAACGTTGTAAACAACGGACAAGGAAATTGGACTAGTCCACATTTTGTTTCTATTATATGAGAAGTTAATACAATACTGATCAATCTAATGGTAGGCACTGACATTAAGCTCCCAATATTCAATGCTAATGGGCTAGAAGACCTAAAACAACATTGATTTCAGTGTGAATATGTCTGGATTGTAAAACAAATCCAGGACAAGAACATTAAGAAAGGACAGATGATCACGACTCTACGAGGTCGTGCACTAGACCGGTATATGAATTTTTTCATAGTACCCATGGGAGTGGTCCCAAAGACACTCAATGAGATTAGAATCAGGGTATTCATGAATTTAAGAAACTGAGGTCTGAATCATAAGGCATCATTGAGATCAAGGAGATCAAGAAGCTATCGACAGAATTTGTTTGGAATTTTGACCAGAGATTTAAGATATTAATGGACAAGGTGAGTTTCCAAATGTTGGATGTGCAACAAAAGGAATGGTTCATTGTTGCATTGTTTCCACACATCTGAACGTCATTGATGCAACATAAATTTTTGTCACAGAAAGAGGCTCTAGAGATAGCAATGAAGTTAGAATCCTCTCCAGTTAGATACACTGGCTTGGGCATCATGAAAATTTAGTCGCAACTAGCCAATATTATGATACAAATCCAGGAAATTAAAAGAGGCAAGGAATTTCAGGAGGAACTATGGTGTGCCAGGTGCATAACAAAGGGGAACCTATTGTTTAGGAATAAACACCCTTGTAACCTAGGGTATGGAGTTCCCAACGTAATTCTAAAACTCGTAGACAATCAACTTTAAAGTACAAAAAGGAAATAGGAAGTGATGTTGGACTCACCCGATTATTGATGGTTGATCCAAGCTTTGTCCCCTCTTGCCTTGCTTCTCTCCAAAGCTTTTAGGGATGCCCCTCCTTCACCTGCAAAGAGAAAATTCTCCAATTACAAACTTATACATGTATATATGATAGGTTAGATAAATAACATATATAGTGCTTGATCAAATATATTTATCAACCATGATACATGAAAGAGACTCAACACAAAGTTGGAAGAAGAATTCTCTTTATTAACAATAGTGAATGAGATAAGTGTAAAACCCAATGCCTAAAACAAGGACTCCTCTGCAACCAAAGGATTTTGAGTTTTGCTGCTCCAAAGACTTCTGAAGATATACCACCAGCATAACTTTGCTCTCCAAGATTCATTCTATTAATTCCCTCCCCAAGGCCTCTCTTTATACTTTGGGAAATAAAGCAGTTTCGAAGGTTGAGGAGGTTGAGACAGTTGAGATGGTTAATGATTAGGGATCAACTAATCTCCATTAATAGTGTTTTATTATTTTTAATTTCAAATGGATGTATCCGGTAACACATGAATAGCAATTTTCAAAGATGGGATTTCACATTCAATCGGGGTAACAACTTCCACTCGATGGACGAGTTGGAAGGGGGAGAAAACTGTAGTAGTTTTTACATTGGTTCGATATGCCCAAAGAGCAGGGTACAACATGATATGCCAGTTTGAATGGGCTGCATTAATATTACGTTTGAGGATATTTTTCAAAGTTTTATTAACAGCCTCAACCTGACCATTGGCTTGAGGATAGAATGAGGATGAATGTTCTTGTCTAAATCCTAGCATAGTGGTCAGTTCTGTCATCATGATATTTTGAAAATGACTGCCATGGTCAGTGACAATCACTTTGGGTATACCAAATCATGCTATAATTTGACTGAACACAAAAAAGGATGCAGTTTCCTCGTTAGCTCTAAAGGTGGGCATTTCCTTTGCCCATTTTTTAAAATAATCCAAGGTGACAATGATATATTTGTGCCCCCCACCCAAGGCTAGGTTACACATCACGTAGTCAATCCACCACTTCATGAAGGGGCCTACCGAGATAACAGGAAATAACGGAGCGAGATGTGACCGCATATTCCTTAAAGCTGACAAGGATGACAATGCTCCACGGCTTCCACGAAATCCTTAAAGATCGTGGGCCAAAAATAACCAGCACATAATATATTTTGGGCCATTGGTAACCCAGATAAATGACCCCCACACGCTCCACTATGGGCATCGTTTAGGACAGTCTTCGCTTCCTCGTGGGTCAAACATTGATGCAAAATGGAATCTACCCCTCTATGATATAAACTATCTCCTATGATGAGGTAGTTCTTGGCATGTAGGCATAGCTTACGTCGTTATTCCTATGAGAAAGCTGCAGGATACTTCAAATCCTAAATATAGATAAGTATTTCTCCGTACCAGTGATTAGAGGTGGAAATCAAGAAAATGTGCTCATCTGGGGATGAGTCTTCTTTAATGGATGCATCTTCATCTACTCGAAATTCTGCAATAAGTTCAGCAAAAACTAAACATTTTTTGGATTTGGCGGATTGAAAATCCAAGTCAAACTCTTGGAGAATGACTATCCATTTGTTGAATTTGCCTCCAAATATCCATCAAAACAAAACATATTGAAAAGGATTAAAATCTACCACTACCGTTGTGTTCCTTAGTAAGATGTAGTGACGTAACCTCTGAATAGCATATACAGCTGTTAAGGCCAATTTCTCAGCGTGGCAGTACCTCAGTTCAGGTCTGGCTAAAGAACGGCTAATATAGTAAATGACATGCTCTTGGAGCCTATCATCCTCCTGGACTAGGACCACCCCTATGGTCAACCTAGACATGGCCAGATACAATATAAAATCTCTAGAGTAATCTAGCGGACGTAATAAAGGAACTGACAACAAAGATTTTTTCAATGCCTCGAATGCGAGTTGTGCAATTTCATCCCGTACAAATAGAGTGTCTTGTTTTAGCAGGGTGCATGAAACCCTTAGTAATCTTGGCATAGTTTACAATGAAACGTCGAAGAAGACTTTCCTTGCAAGCTCTGAAGTTTCCTGATAAAACGAATAGAAGGTAGATTTACAATGGCCTCAACTTTTAACAGATCCACCTTAATGCCTCTATGAGAAGCAATGAATCTGAGCAGTCTCTCTGACTCGACATAGAACACACACTTGTGGGGATTCAAATGAATTTTATAGTATTTGCATTGTTAAAATATCAAACGTAAGAGATCTGGATGGTCAATCCTCTTACAAGAATGTGCAGGCAGATCATCAAGGGCTCGATAATGGCTTTGATATCACGAAAGGCAAATTTCATTGCCCACTGAAAGGTTGCCCCAACATTTTTCAATCCGAAGAGCATTTTCTTGTACGCAAAGGTACCCCAAGGACAAATGAAAGTAGTTTTATGTTCGTCTTTTAGTTTTATTTGAATTTGATTATATCCGGAGAAACCATCTTTAAACAAAAACACTTCACCTCCTGCACAAGCATCAATAATTTGGTCTATAAATGGAGTGGGATAGTTGTCCTTAGGATAGGATTTGTTTAAATCTCTAAAGTCACTATAGACACGTATGGTCCCTTGCTTCTTATCAATAGGAATAGGGTTGGATACCCATTCCGTCAAATCTATGGGATAAATAAAACCGGCTCTCAGTAGTTTTTCTACTTCATCCTTCACTGTCGCCACTTTACGTGGGTTAACAGGTCTCAACTTTTTTCGAATAGGTTTATCATGAGGGTATGTTCGTATCTTGTGCACGACTATAGATGGACCAATTCCTAGCATCTCCTCATATGACCGAGGAAAAACGTCATGGAATTCCTTAAACAAGGCGGTACAAATGGCAATCTCCTCAGGAGAGTAGTTTGCGTCGATATGTATATTTTCGACAATGTCGGGATTTATACAGATGTTGATAGGGATGTTAGCAGAAATATTTTCCATATTCCCCTCATCAAACATTCCTTCCCTAGGTAAGGGATTAACGGGCATATCAACATCATCTGTCAGTCTTACATGAAACTCTTGATTCTCTATCCTGCTTAGCTCTAGAATAAAATAGAATCGATGGTGAATATCTTCACAGATATTATCTCGTTCGCACATGGCTTCTAGAATGGATTTATCGAAACATAAAAAAATATCTAAGCAATCCATAGAATGCAAAGAGTTTTTTTCCCAACCAGGCAGATAGATTTCTTCCAATTCATATGAGACTAAGAGCAAAACCAGAATGGGATCAACATTGGTTTGTGTGATATCTTGATAAGCTACTTCCACCACCAATAGGGGCACTTCAGGTGCATGGTGGGTAGGGAGAACCCAAGGATCAGTCCTATTGACAACCATGGCAATGGACTTTCCCACACTAGTAGAACCTATATAATTAATAGGAGCTGGAAGATCAAATGTGCCAATCAATGATGGGTACATTCCAGCCCCTAAGCTCTATGTAGGAGGTTTGACCTGATCAACCAATGGAACAGTAGACTCATTAGACTCCATGCGGCCTTTTCGAGTAAAATCAAGTTGGTCAACAGTAACCAACTTTCCTTCCTATGGAAACACTACCACCCGAAAGACGACCGATGCAATAGCAGACATGGCATAAGTCTAGCTTCTTCCCAAAAGCGAATTATAGTCCAAAGTTGCATCAATCACCTCTACCTCAATAGACATCGCTTTCCCTGCCAGCTTATTTCAAAAGCTGGTAGGATACCATGTGGATGGAATGACCTTCCCTCGAAAGCAGTAAGAAGGTTGTTTGATGGGACCAGCTCTAGGGATCTAAGAGCTTTCCAATATGATAAGGACATAACACATGTAGAAGCACCCTCTTCAACAACTGCCCTTCAAATGGTCTTTCCCCCATGGATGACATCTATTGATAAGGCTACATGGTAAGGTAGGAAAATTTTGACATCAGACAAGTGAAATTTCGCCATGAGACTCGATGAGTCCATACTACCTAAGGCTACTAAGAGTGCATCTCGCTGGGCGGGAAAACTCTGTAACGCCTCTAAAGGTGACATTGCACAAGGTGTCCAGGCTAAGTATTCAACCATGAAGTAGTTGGATGCATCCCTAGCATTAGGATTATGCAAAGTCTTTTTAAAAACACCTTTCGGTATCTTGGGCATAGTTTCAGCACGTTTCTCAATCGTGAGAGGGTTAGAATTTTTGCCTATAGACTTACCCTTCTTAGAGGTCTCTTTTTCATAGTTCTTATTCCTAGTCCATAGAAAAGTTGAAGATTGAACCATGTTGATATAATTGGGGTCAGGGGAATTTGTGGTGCCCCCTACTGCATTCGAAGCTGAAGCTAAATTCTGCCCTAGGGGAAACGGATCCTTTAGGACAGTCGGTTGTTGAGATTTTAATAGCTTATGGACATGTTCCATAAGGGGACAAAGATGGGTGAGTTGATCCTCATGGAAAAACTTACATGGGAATTTCACCTTTTTCTTTTCTTTCTTGCCACCATCAAAATTGTTTGTGGGTCTCTGCTTGTTTTGATTTCCCTCCCCTTTCTTTCCTCTCTTCTTTTTCCCATCGGGCTGCTGATTTCCCTTCTCAGAGGTCTGTGCAAAAACATTTGCATTTTGGGGTGAGGGGGAAGCCTTTTCTACCTCCTCCATAGAATGTTTAACGGACAACTGATGGAGTTGTTTGGCCAAAAATTCTATAGTGGGAGAATTAACGGACCCAACCACACCATCGGCATGGGGTCTAAGCTTAGGTTTCTCAACATCATGTATTGGCCTCGGTGCCTCAGGGATAATCTCATACAAGATCCTAGACTGAGAGTAAATCAAATGTAATTGCTGGGCCCTGAGGATATATTCTTCCTCACTCGTCACTCCTGAAGTACATATGTCCTTAGATATATAAGGCAATAGTGATTTAAGGAACCATTCTAGTAAGAACTCAGGAGGAATAGTGACTTTAATAAGGCTCTTTTGCCTCCTCCATTGTTGGATGTGATCCAAGATATGGGTAGCATTGTTTTTCCTGAAGGTAGATAACAAGTCCGTTCCTAAATCATATCGGATAGGAAGCTGAAAGTGGCTAAGAAATGCATTAGCCAAATCCCAAAAACTACTAAAAGCAGCAGAAGGCAACTCAATGTACCATTTTGCTGCAGTACTCATCAATTTTCTTTGGAATATCCTCAACCTAATTGAATCTTCATTTAGTGAGTTGGAAGAGCACCATAAATGAAAAGTGGTGGCATGAGCCCTAGGATATTCACCAACTTTTCCTTCAATCTTTGGGATGTCCAAGGGCAACTTGGTGGGTATAGGTGTCTAGGAGGGATCATGCCTCATCGGGTCATTCATCAGTTTAGAAAAATATAGAAAGTTTAACATTGCCAGGAAAAGAAGCTTAGGTCAAACCGAAGCACTAAAAGTACTAGTTTGGGGATTAGATGGACTTTCCCCCAAATTCCCATATGCAAAGGTGGGGTTGCCCCCTACCGCCGGTTGCAAAGTGGATGGGTTACTTTGAAATGGATTCCATCCATAAGCCACAGGATTTTTGGTAAATGGTGCATTATAAGAGGTTTTGGCTAGCCTAGTCAAAACTGGGGTTTGGAAAATAGGAGCAGGTATCCCTCCACTAAAAAGTGAAAAGGGAGAGCTCGTGAACGAAGTAGAGACCAGGGTTTGGAAACTTTGACCATAAGGGTTAGTGCTTCCAAACTGCACCCCTACATAATAGGGTGGTGGGCCTACATATGGAGTGGATGGGAATATGTGCTCCTCATTCCAAGGTGTGGAAATTCAACCCAAGTGATAAAACAATTGCACTCACAAAATTGCTAATCAAACCTACAAATTTGCACACAAAGGAGACTGAAATTGGAGCATAACATTAATCTATATTGAATAAGTGTACAATAGCCAACCTAATGAATTCATAGGCTTCTGAAATATATAATTACATGAGAGATTTGAATGCATAAGGATTCCATTCGAAATAGTCAAAAGCAGGCGTACTAAATCTAATCAAAATCCCCCATAGGTGCATAAAGCAGTTTCCAAATCTACCTAAGAGCTCATGAATTGGAAAAATCAAGTAGGAAAACTAATAGGTGATGGAAAGAAAAATCATACATGCTTTTATTAGGAGAAAAGAATGGAGGATGATGAGGGAAAAAAACAAGTCAACTACACCTAGTATTACTTTCCCTTTTGCCATAAATCTCAGTAAAGCGGGAAACAAAGCAGAAAAAGTAGATATGCGCTAGGGAGGATCTGGAATAAAGAAGATATGCTAAATATGGATTCCAATAGGTTTCCCAAGCACTCCATAAATCATTTTTAGAAAGTTTGACTTCTAGGACATGTGGAATACAACTTGCATAGAGTGGAATATTGGAAATTAGGAAAATAAGACAAAAATGGATTAATTAATGTCTAAGGTAGCTAGGTATGGGTTGATTATTCTAACACCCCCCCTTAATCCTAAATTATGAGTAAATATCAGAAAACTATAGGGCTTATCAACAAGTCTTAGTCACCCTTTACATACTGCATGTCCATTTAACCAACGAAAGAGGAAGAAACCCAGTGGGAAAATCCTCCCTTAAAAATGGACAGTAAAACAAAATTTGAAAATATTATCATCAATCATTCTTCACAGTATGATCAGAAATCCCTAGCAGTTATTTGAGATTTTTGAATGTATTCTCACAAAAAAAATTGGTGAGGATGTCTGCTACTTGTTCTTAATATGCACAGAAGAGTACGTGAATGGTGCCATCATGCACAAGCTGTCTGATGTAGTGCATATGGATCTCAATGTGTTTGGTTCTCTATCTCTGAACTATATCATTAAAAATTTGAATGGTGCTTTGATTATAAGAATATATAATGGTTTAAAACTTTGATTCGAGGCCACACTCACCAAGTATCCCTTGCAACCATAAACATTGAGTTGCTGCATTTACAACTCCTCTATACTATGCTTCTGTAGATGAGAGTGCAATGGCACTCTATTTCTTGCTTGACCAGTTGATTGGTCCTTTAGAAAGCATGAACACATATCCTGATGTTGACTTTCAATCTGTGTTTTCACCTTCCCAATCACTATCAGTAAACCCAATCAAATCAAGATCATATTTATCTTTGTAGAAGATCCCATGAGTTCTTGTTCCCTAAACAAAGTTAAGGATCCTTTTGGCTGCTCTCCAATGGATCTCATCAGGATGATCCATGTATATTGAAGCCACACTTACTGCATAAGAAATATCATTTCGAGTGTGTGTAAGGTATATCATACACCCAATCAGTTGTCTATACAGTGTTTTATTTACCATAGGAGAAGAACCTGCTTCTTCAAGATTAACTCTTGAAAGGAAGGGATTCTTTCCTGGCTTACAATATTTCATGTTGAACTTGTTAAGAAATTCCAAAGCATACTTGGACTGATGTACCTTTATTCCATGTTGGTATTGAGCAATTTCAAGACCCAAGAATTGGCTCAACAACCCCAAATCAGTCATAGAAAATGCATGGTTCATTGCATCCTTCAATGAGGCAATTTCTTTCTTTGAACTTCTTGTAATCATAAGGTCATCCACATATAATACAATAATAATCAAATAACCATGAATCAGCCTCAAAAAAACATTAGGATTAGATTTGCATCAAACAAAACTCAACGACAGAAGAAAGCCATCAATCTTAGCATACCAAGCCCTGGGGGCTTCCTTAAGCCCATACAATGATTTATTTAGCCTGCACACAAAATATAGATTAGTAAGAAACCCTTGAGGCTTCTGCATGTATATCTATTTAGTAATATCTCCATTCAGGAAATCACACTTCACATCCATGTGATGTACCTCCCACTACTTTGAAGCTGCAATGGCTAAGGCTAGCTTGATGGAGTCCATCATTTCCACTGGTGCAAAGGTCTCATTGTAGTCAATACCATGTACATGTGAGTAGCCCTTGGCTACCAATATTGCCTTAAATTTAAAAGGTGAACCATCAGCAGCAAACTTAGTTTTGAAAACCCACTTACATTGAACTAGCTTCCTCCCTGGGAGAAGATCAACCAGTTCGCAAGTGTTGCTCTTCTGGAGTGAGTTGAATTCTTCTTTCATGGCTGTTTTACATATTGGATCATGTGCTGCATATTCATATATCTATGGGTATGATTCAACCATCAGATAGCATTTCTCTGCAAACAAAGGGTCTTTCATACACAGGGCACTCTCAAACTGAGATCTAGTCCTCCTAGGATCACTAGGATTTCCAGCTAGTTCCCCAACTGCATGAATGGTCTTTGCTTCCCATTTTGGTCTCATAGGACTATCAATATCTACAATTAAATCATCATTATCATACATATCAGAATCAGAAAACTCATTTGTCTCTTAACTTACATTCAATCACTACTAGATTTTGATCCAAAATCCGACGGTTTTTTTCGACGGCGCGTGGATTTTTTATTTTAACCGTGCCAAAAATCAGAAAGATTAATTTTTTTTTTTAAATAATGGGCATAAGTGTCGCTTAAGTGACGGCGCTAAAATTTCTATCCTCCTAAGTTTCGCTTAAGAGACGGTTTTCCTCCTAAGTGTTGCTTAAGCAAC
>LPNX010960401.1:39949-86234 GCA_001517045.1 Pseudotsuga menziesii | reverse complement strand
CTTGTAGGTCCATTTGGAATTTACAATTGACTTCCCTTCTGGTTTTTGGACAACATCCCAAACATCATTCTTCATTATCAATTGGTACTCTTTGATCATAGCATTCTTCCATTCTTTTTTTTCTATCACATATTCATAACTGGAAGGTTATTTATCAATGAAATCACATAGTAAATCTACATACCCATAGCAGTATCTGGTCCTCTTTCTTTCTCTGTGATTCCCTTCTAGAGCCCCATATCTTTCTGCACCTTGGATAATTTTTTGTACCCAAGCAGGTTTCCTCTTATGAGGATTCTTCTCCAGAGGTGGATCTATAGGTCTTTTTGGTTCTTAAAATTCTTGATCTTCTTCTTGAGTTTCTTCATTCATGGTTGTATCATGAATTCTGGGTGCTTCTGCTTCTTCAGGTTCTTCCGCAGGTCTCTTTCTGGATTTTTTGTAAATTGTGTCTTCATCAAATGTCACATCCCTACTGATTTGTCAATCTTCTTCTATCCTGGGAAATATATTCTATAAGACTTTGAGCTTTCATAGTATCCCATAAATATACCCTTCTTTCCTGAAGGATCTAATTTTGTTCTCTTCTCTTTTGGAATGTGTATGTACATAGGACAATCGAATATTCTGAGATGGTTGATGTTTGGTTTCTTGCTGGAAAATACTTCTTTAGGAGTCTTGTTCTCGAGTACTCTATGTGGATTAAATTTCTGTACATACACCACTGTTCTGGTAGCTTCTGCCCAAAGATGCATCAGAATATCTTGATCATGAAGCATAGCTCTTTGAACTTTGATGATAGTTCTGTTCTTCTATTCCACAATCCCATTTTGTTGTGGATTATAAGGAGTGGAGAACTCCCTCTTAATCCATGATTCTTTACATAGCTCTTTGAATTCATTTGAAGTGAATTATTAGCCATTATCTAATCGAAACATCTTGATCCTCTTTTCAATCTGATTCTCGATCAAGGCTTTGAATTCCTTGAACTTGTTGAATACTTCGTCTTTGTTCTTCATGAAGTAAACCCATGTCTTCCTAGAAAAGTATTCAATAAAAGAAACATAATATGCATACCCTCTTAGTGAGCTTGATGACATAGGAACGCATACATCAGAGTGGATGATTTCCAGGGTTCCTTTTGCTTTGCTTTCGCTACATGGGAATGTCTTCTTTGTGTTCTTTCCTTTCTCACATCCTTTGTAGACCCCATCATGTTTTTCCTATATTTCTGGAATACCTTCAACATATTTGCTTGCAAGAGGTAGTGCTCTATAATGCACATGTGCAAGCATTCAATCCCAAAGTTCACTTGGCTCTATAGTGTCATGGACCAAGGATTGTTCTAGATGGCATTTCAATTTGTACAAACCTCATTCTTGTTCACCAATCACTATTGCATCATCAATAGTGTTTCCTTTTGGCCACATGATGACTTGACCATCTATGAATGCAACCCTCATTCCTTTTGCATCCAATGCTGATATGGAGAGAATGTTCTTCTTGAGTTCTGGCACAAACAACACTTCCTTCATTTTTATAGACTTTCCAGAGTCTAGCTTATAAGAATATTCCCCACTACCTTTTATTGGATATTGGTAGTCATCTCCTAGCTTCATGTTGTGAGGTAATTCATGTTCTAAAAGTTTCATAAAGGATTCCTTGAATCCAGTCATATGTTTGGAAGCCCCACTCTCTATAAGCCAATCATCACTTCCATTAGTAATTTTTCCAGTGAGAGCAGAGATAAAAACATATTCATCCTCGCTTGAAGAATCTTCACTTTCATATATGGTTCTCTTTTATGAAGGTTCATCATCCTCTGCAGCATGATCATGATGTCTTATTTTGTTTCCTTTCTTATTGTGAGAGGACACCTATGGGATAAGGTGATCCTTGATAGAATCAGAAATGATCCTCTTTTCCATAACCAACTTCTTCTTATGTAAGGCCTTAGCCTCATCTCCCTCTAGAACTGGAACCTCCTCATGGATGTAGGAGTCCAACTTATTTTCTTCTAGGACCAGGGAGATCCTAGAATTCCAAGCTCGGAAGTTATCAGCTCCCTCAAGATTTTCATCAAACTTGGTATGATGAGACATCTTAACTAAGAACCTTAAATCAAAATACAAAATATTTAGATCTTACCAGGTCAAGATGTCGGATCTGGATTTGGAGCTGAAATCCTGTAGTGCTGGATCAGGAGCAATTTAGGGTTTTTCTTTTCTGGAGTTCTGTCCACCCAAATGCCTTGAAATTTATCCCTAACTTTGATTTTGGGGAGGAGATCAATCCAGGCCTGAGCTCACTGAAAAATTCCACTTCTGTGAAAATCCCTAATTTCTAGCAGTAGTGTCGGGTCCAAAACTGAAAAACCTCAGAACTGTATTCTGCTTTGACAGAAAGATGCGCCCTAAGGAGGAGAATTATTCCACCTTACTTTTGCTGAAAATATATGGAGGAAGATCCACAAACTAGGAATCCCTAGTTCCCGTAGCTGCACAGTGTCTTTTTTCTAGGTTAGCTCTGATACGATGTTAGTTTTTCAACATTAAGCTAGCATTATTAGGATCTTTAACTGAGAGAATAACAAGAGTAGCAATCAAACACAAAAGACAATGAACATAGTGTTTTTCCTCGGGGAAACAATAAATGGAGAAAGCCCAATAACTTCCACAGAGATAGAATCAACACCAAAATAGAAAAGACCAAAACTGTAAGTGATCTCTTGATAGCCGTAACCTTCTTCTTATCTAGCCCCAATGTCTTCTCCTTCCTCAAATATGTGCTACACTTGAGTGTGTATGTGATGTGTGCTAAATAGAGAGTCCAACTCTCTATTTATACTAATCCTATCATGACTAAAACCCTACTAGGTTCGACCTCTCTAGGAGAGTCTAATAACCCTAGTGCCCCGAAACTGCGGGGACTTTAACCCTTAGACAATAGGAGGGTTACCCTCAATGACTTGAAATCACTTGTTTACATTATAGATTCTACCGATCGGAACATCGGGGCATGAGAACATGAATCAATTACATAATAGATACATCCTGGAATAAGCATCGGGTTACAAGACATAAGATACATAGATGAATACATTCTAAAGTTACAAATACATCAACAAATCAAACCTGCAAATTTACACACAAAGGAGACTGAAATTGGAGCATAACACTAATCTGTATTGAATAAGTGAACAATAGCCAACCTTATGAAGTCATAGGATTCTACAATATATAATTACATGAGAGATTCAAATGCATAAGGATTCCATTTGAAATAGTCAAAAGCGGGCTTACTAAATCTAATCAAATCCCCCATAGGTGCATAAAGCAGTTTTCAAATCTACCTAGGAGCTCACGAATTGGCAAAGTCAATTAGGAAAGCTAATAGGTGATGGAAAGAAAACTCATACATTATTTTATTAGGAGAAAATAATGGAGAATGATGAGGGAAAAAAACAAGTCAACTGCACCTAGTCTTACTTTCCCTTTTGCCATAAATCTCAGTAAAGCAGGCAACAGAGCAGAAAAAGAAGATATGTGCTAGGGAGGATCTGGAATAAAGAAGATATGATAAATATGGATTCTAGGAGGTTTCCTAAGTGCTCCATGACTCATTTTTAGCAATTTTGACTTCTAGGACATGTGGAAGACAACTTGCATAAAGTGGAATATTGGAAACCAGGAAAATAAGACAAAAATGGATTAATTAATGTCTAAGGTAGCTAACTATGGGTTGATTATTCTCACACAAGGAAATCCTTGGACAAAAGCTGAGGATCCTGTCGGACCACTCTGGGCAGTGTGTACAAAGGAGGTTGGAACTATAGGTACACTAGGAATCCCAATGACCATACCACCAGAAGCACTTGGTAGGCTTGGGGGAACCGGTGGTTGGACGACTCGGCTCGCTGGAGTTGATAGTGTAGTAGGTATGCCTAATCTAGGGGTAATTATAGGGGGAGGTAGCACCCCTTCAGCTAGAATGGTTGAGGTGAAAGTGAAATAACTCTCTCCTACACTAGACATTATTCTACACACAGGGACACCAATAACGGGTGGATCGAAAGGACGAACCTGAACGATCAGAGGATCATTTAAATCAGTCAGAGGTGTATTAAAATTCCTTCCAAACTCATCAGCCTTCAAGTCTTCTATCTCAACTGTGTTCAAATTAAGACGGGTTTCCGTAAGTTCTGGTTCACCCAGAACTTCACTAACTCCTATCGGTTCAAATGAACCGTCCGTGTCCAATATTTTCCTTTGAGGGGGAGGTGTAGGTTCCAATGTGATAAGACGAGGAAGTTTTTGCAACCTTCGTGGCCTTCTGATAGGTTAGTCCTCTACGATTGTAAATTTGACAATTCAAACCCTAAGGTCAGCTAAACATAGACAAACCACAGAGCAATCACTACGAAAAATACTAAATTCTCAACGGTCAGCAAGGGTAAAAGATATGATTTCCTAAAAAAAGCTGAAAGACCGTTGCTTGGAATCCTTGAAGATGTTCTTAGGCACAGGCGGAGGAATCACCCACCGCCCTCCTACACTTTCAACAAGTGTTACCTTTCAAGCCCGCCTAAGGTGAACGATAAATAGCCTTCTAGTTTACCTATGTATGAACCTTAGATGTCAAGAGAATAGAGGCTACCTTAACTATACCAACAGTTTGTGGGGATAGTCTCAAACCTGATTTGTATGCATGGGAAAGGTACCTGAGCCCAAAACTCTATCTAGGATAGAATCCTCAGATGTGTAAAAAACTTGATTTACGTTTCGACGAGGAATCGGAGGGTTATCTCCTCAGTCCAAGGCCTCCACACAACTTCGTGCTTGAATCCAGTTTGAGAGGAGCTTCCCAGATACTATTGATAAAGATAAGGATTTACCTATCAATTGGCCCACTATGTCTAAATTTAAATAATTATGGGGAGTTTACACTTCCTATCCCACAACTCTAGCCTAATCTAGTAGGTGTATGGCCCTAAAAAACAAAATTACTAATAAATTTTAATTATTACGTTTCTTTTAAGGGCTATTTTTTACTCAGAAGGAAAGTGGAGTGAAAGACTATGATGTTTTTGACTTGATAAGAAATGTAAAAAACAATTGGTGTATACTTTCAAAGCAAATTATCACTACTTAAAAAACAAGCTTCTCTTCTTTCTTTTTTTTTGTAAATGTAAACTGATGAAAATGCAATGAATAAAGAGAAAAATAAGACTATATTTTTGTAATTTTTGAGATTATATTTAAAGAATGAAAACAAAACTACTGTATGCAAATCAAATGCACAAGTTTCTAATGTTTTATTTTCACTTTTCAAATTTCTCAAAAACTACTATGCACGTAAATGCACAATCCTTGAGTATGCTTGAACATACTAACTATATAAAATAAGAAAAATGAGTTAAAGAAGATTCATAAAACCAAACATCAACCACCTAAGGAAGACTTGGGACCCTAGCTTGGGTGGACATAATGAATAGAAATCAATGAGATCAAACGAAGGCAAGTGGCAAACCAACACTATTCGAAAATAGAAAGGAAAATACAGTTTCTAGAACCCTGATCACTGATTCAGATAGCCAACACTTGAACCTATAACCCAACAGCTGGATCCACTTCAAGTTGCTAACAGAAAGACAATCCAAACAATAAGAACTCAAGGGCTTTACAAGAAAGCAAAATGTGCGGCTAACATGGTCATCAAACTCACAGTGCAATGCTCATAAAGAAAGCCAATCGGCAAACAAAATTTATAGAAGGACATGGAAAAGAAAACCCTAACCCAAACATTTTAATGCTCAGTCTTGTACGTGACTGTATACAAGGGAAACTCGTGTACTATACATGACTATGCTATAGAGAAACTCGCGTACGCAGACCTCTGTACGCGACTATGTGCGAGAGCAACCCATGTATAGGTATAAAATTTTCGAATAAAAAGAAAAATTTTAAAGGTCTTCAAACACCACTCTAAGCATGAACCAAGATAAGACACAACACATTGAATCAAGGCAAATGCTGGCCACTAATCTACAGAATTAACCCATGGCAGTTTGGGCTCCCCAGTAGAGACGCCAGTTTTGTTGTTCAGGAATAAAAACCCTTGTAACCTAGGGTTTGGGGTTACCAACATACTTCTAAAACTTGCATACAATCAGCTTTAAAGTATAGAAAGGAAATAGGAATAGATGTTGGACTCACCCGATTATCGACGATTGACCCAAGCTTTGTCTTCTCCCACTCTGCTTCTCTCCAAAGCTTTCAAGGATGCACCTCCTTCACCTGCAAAGAGAAAATTCTCTAAGTACAAACTTATACATGTATATATGACAGGTTAGATAAATAACATATATAGTGCTTGATCAAATATATTTATCAACCATGATACATGAAATAGACTCAACACAAAGTTGGAAGAAGAATTCTCTTATTAACAATAGTGAATGAGATAAGTGTACAACCCAACGCCTGAAACAAGGACTCCTCTGCAACCAATGGATTCTGAGTTCTACTACTCCAAATACTTCTGAAGATATACCACCAGCATAACTTTTCTCTCCAAGATTCATTCCATTAATTCCCTCCCCAAGGCCTCTCTTTATACTTTGGGAAATAGAGCAGTTTTGAAGGTTGAGGAGATTGAGAAAGTTGATATGGTTAATGATTTTGGATCAACTAATCTCCATTAATCATGTTTTATTATTTTTAATGTCAAATGGATGTGTACGTGACAATTGATACTGGCAACCCGCGTATGACATGCGAGTTTCTTTAAGGGAAACCCACGTATAGATCTGTACACGGGCTGCAATGGGAACAGTCACGTATAGTACACAGGTTGTCAACAAACATAGTCACGTATGTACCCGAGTTTTAGTGGATATAGTCGCGTACAACAATCAACATATATAAATATAGAATGGCAAGCTAGTTGGAGGATAAATGCATCTCATGTCATGCCCATCTATAATGTTTAGGCAACCTTCAATCCTATAGTGTCCTTTTGTGTACCAACATATGAAGTGTCGACACTCAGACAGAGAAGTGCCATTTGGGTTGATAACAGAACCATAAGGATAATTTCCAGGTGCTAATGAATTGTGTCGCAGTAAGTGCGATGAACCCATTAAACACCCAAGGAATACCTTGGTGTAGAGTATGTTAGACTAGATGTCACAAGTCTGAGGAATGTCTGTACTTGCATAAGATTGTAAGTTCACTTTCTAGTATGTATTATAATCTTTGTAGATTGGTAGGTCGTGATGAAAAGGATTGCAGAGCACTCCATTTGCTCCAAGAAAAAACAATGGATACCTACCTAATGAATAATGAGGAAAAAATTCAAGCTCAATGAGTGTAGCCTTAGTATCATCATGTGTAGTTTCAACAACAACAATATCATCCAAACCAGTATCCTCAACATCAACAATACCCTCCACAAAGGGGGGGTGGGACCTTTAGAGGTCGAGGGTAGCAACCAAGAGGAGGATTTAGTCGAGAAAGAAGCCAAGATGTATTCTATAATTGTGGGAATCAAAGGCACTTTTCCCGAGATTGTCAAAGTCCTGTGAAAAATTGAACATATTGTAAAGCATTTGATCACACTACTGAACAGTGTCCACAACTCATTGCAAAATTGCAAGATATAATTTTTGTTAACCCCAACCTAGTGCATAATCTAAATCCAAACCCCAATCTAAATATTCAAATTATTTCTGCTGAAACAAGACAGCCTAACCTTGCAGTAGTCATAAGAGGAGGTGTTGCGACAGGCACAAACCAAAATACACCACAAGGACATCTACAGGTGCGACTTGCAGCACAAAATAAATCCTCACTAGATGTCCAATGGGAGAAGTAAGTCTTCTTAGAGGCGCGATAAGAATTTGTTGACACCAATCAGTCATCGACATCTAGACATGTTGGTTTATCCTACAATACTGAGAGGGGGGATGAATCAGTATTGTCAATTTTTACTTTAAAATACACAAAATAAACAATCAAGACATAGATTTTATCATGAAAACCTCAAAAGAGAAAACCACCAACACAAACTCATTAATAAGATGAATTTACAAAATTGTTTATCTGTTACAACATAAAGGATGTAGACACACCCTATATTTTTCCTGTAACTACAAACTAGGATGCAACAACACCCATATGTTTTTCTGTGTGTTTCAATCGACAAGGATTCTATGACACCCTGTTCTCTAGGTACGACTAGAAGGAGGATTTCCCCCCCTGCAGATCTGTCTCCTTCCCTAGCACCACCCTGCCACTCTAGGATTATGTTCTCAGTCTTTTAGAACAGTTGAAAAACTATCCACTTTGAACTCTATCAGACCCACTAACACAGAGCCTTTATTCTTTACACATACATTCAATAAATACCTTTTACCTATTACCTACCTATGAATATCTCCATAGTTGCATTCTTTAGTTGTGGATCATGATTGTTTACTTGCAGACATACCTCTTCATCATCTACCTATTCAACCATCACATCACTTCAGCAAAGGAAATGTTTCGTTCTTTCCACAACTCAGAATTCATTTTCAGATCCCTGTTTATCATTTTCAAGTGCTTCTACAATATCCACATTAGAAGAAATTTCACCTCAAAATGGGCCTCCTAAAAAAATTAATAAAATAATAGTTAAAATAATAAATAATATTTATTAATTTTGAAGGAAGAAAAGAAAATAACTATTTTTTTGTTTGTATTTTTGACATATCTCCCCATGTTTTTAATCAAATTTTGATCGAGAGAGCTCTTTGGATGTGGAATTAAATTCCTCATCCAACGAGTACCCACTTGGCATAGTTTTGATGAGCCCCGCTACCCCAAAAACAAGAAATACCTGAAAAATGTGATGATGATGTCATCATCATGTTTTTTAGGTATTTCTTGTTTTTCAGGTAGTGGGGCTCGTCAAAAGTATGCCAAGTGGGTACTCGTTGGATGCAGAATTTAATTCTACATCCAACGAGCTCTCTTGATCGAAATTTGAGTAAACACACGGGGATATATGTCACAAATATAAACAAGAAAAGTAGTTTTTTTTTATGATACCTATCCCCAAATTTATATTAAAAAAGTGTTTAAGACCTATACGGTATTTCAAATTTAAAGCAATTTCATTGGCTAACACATGATGACATGGACTTTGATTTAAATTTAAAAGGCCCATTTTGAGTTGAAATTTCCTCTAATGATATTCTTTCCGTAAGATGATATTCCAGCTTTAATCAGAGTCGTTGATCCTATTTCTAATTCTCTCCAGACTGTCGATCTAACACGTGGATTTACTCCTCAAAATTGTATTACCGCACCATGGTTTCCTCATCAGCGATTCCCCATCCTTGATCTTCATTAGCCGTTTTCCTAACCATTGATCTTAGGTAAGATATGGATTGCGGAATGCAGTTTGTGACTTTTCCAAAATTTATTTTCGTGATTTCTGCAGTTGTCTTTCTGCACCAATCCTTCCACATCATTTATCTCCTACGGGCTCTTATGTGACTATTGATCTTCTATAATGTTGGATGCTGAGTGCAGGTTCTCAAAAGCTCAAAAATTTCTTTCGCACTTCTCTGTCTTTTGTTTTTCGTACTATCCTTTTTGCACCGTCGATCTCTCACATAAGTCTTTCTGACCATTGATCTTCTGGATTGTGGGATGTGGGTTCATTGAATCTTTAAACATTATTTTCACAATTCTCTTTCCGCATTTTCCTTCCACGCCGTTGATCTCTTTTTAGTGTAACTAATCTCAGTCATCTGATCTTCTGAATTATGGGACTGATATAATGTAATGTCCCCGGGTTTGACCCCGTTTGTATGATGTATGTGTACCTAGCGTGGAGCTCAAGGCCAAGGCCTCGCTAGTGTATGTTCATATTTTTATTTAAAATGGCAAAGCATTGGACATGATGTTACCCATGTGCTATTTAGCCGTGGAACATTGTAAAAATGATGTAAATAAACATCAAGCAATAAAATACCAGAACTGACTATGGAGGCAATGAATGAGAAGGGGCCGTGTGTATCCACTAGGGAGTGGTGAAGGGTTGTGGGATTGAACCATAAGCGGCCATATGTCATTGTGATAACCCATTTGACTTTCCTTGTTGACATTTAACTCTGTTGTAAGGAAGTGGTTGAAGAAAACAATCCATGGCTTTAATGGAGCATGGGCAGCCCAGAAATTCGTATGGCAGAGTATGGGCTCTGTTTTCTTGTACCACAAGTCACTCTACCTCTTATGGATTGCTTCTTCCTCATCCCCATTCCATTGGGAAAGGACCCAGCATCATTTTCGATCCAAAAACGAGTTCCCATCAGGGTGAAAAACCAGAAATCGCAACTGTGCAAAAACCCACGTTTTGAAGAGCCAAAAATGCCCAGATTTGGTATTCGACAGTAAAATACAATGGGGAATCCATAGGTATGAACCTTAGGGATAATTTGGGAGCATTAGCTACCCCGAAATCCATGGGAAAACCCAGTTTTTGCAGCCTCAAAAATCAGTGACGGATTTGAGTTATTCGTTGACAGAATGGTGAGAAATCCAAGTTTGGATGTTGGAACAGAGGTTGGGTTTGCTTGATAAACCCAGTGAAGGTTGAAATCTCAGGAAGCTAGCAGCTGGACCTTTCCATGCCCATCCTAAAGAGAACTGGAGGGAAGAGTTGCCTGAGGGACTGTGTAGCAGAGAAGGGGACCTTCCTTGTGTTGGATGTGGTAGGTAATGTGGGTGCCTGACTATTGAGTTCATTTGAGATGCCTGTAGCTCTGTTGTTGAGCTCATTGTCTTAACATTACCCTCCTCTATCTTCTTGTATGCTTGATAAACCCAACTGGGTGTTGGCTTAGCATGACCATTTGAGTGAACCCATGGCTGTGAGTGAGCCCATCTAGTTCCTCCTTAGTGGATACATAGCCCAGCTCGGGGGTGATCTCTCAGCTAAAAGAATAGAGGCTGGACAGAGATCTATGGTTGGGTGGAACGTTCCTCTCACATAGCCAGTGGTTGGATAGCTTCATCTCAAAGATAAGTATCCTCTGGGGTTTGAATGATGTTCATCTGTGGTCTTCCCCGTGCGTTAAATTACTCATGTTACTTGGATGAATTGATTATCTTAAATTAGTTGGTATGATGCTGGTGCATAGCATGAGAATGGAATTGATGAACCTGTTATTGAATACAGGCATGTATGAATGCTGTTGTTTTCCGCTGTGAATGAGGATTAAATTGCATCTGTGCATGATGAATAACTTTGTGTGCATATTTTAGTTCAAATTTTGTTTAAGCATTCTGTTTATGCAACTTTTAAGCCTGTATATGTTCATGGGCGGTTAGCCCGGTTGTTTAAAGCATTGGAGTCGCGTCCTCTTTGCCGGTCGGAGGCATGGGGACGTGACATATAACTTGTCCGATCTTGATTTTTGCGGAACTTCATCCTTCCACCTATATTTTGAGGAAATTTATCACTTCGTACATGTTTAACCTATGCGCTAGTTCATTCAGCAACAACATTGGATGATCAATATCAGTTGTTCAACTTTTTATAAGATTATTCGTTTTTCATTCACCCTACAACCTGCAACCTATAAAAGGTTTATTCCTTTGTTATTCTGGATACCTACAACCTTCAGTCTTCCACCATATCTTTGACTTCCTATAACAGATTTGACATCAATGATAACTAATTTACTCAAAAATATCCCCCTTTGGTATTGATGGAAATATCTTTAATCATTATCCCCCTTTGACACCAATGACAAACAGACCTCTTTGTCTGACAGCTCCCTCTGTAATCATATCTCCCCTTGAGATTTTTCTTC
Source organism: Pseudotsuga menziesii (assembly GCA_001517045.1). Lineage (NCBI taxonomy): Eukaryota > Viridiplantae > Streptophyta > Pinopsida > Pinales > Pinaceae > Pseudotsuga > Pseudotsuga menziesii. The sequence continues at coordinate 74,371 of LPNX010960401.1, read as the reverse complement.
CTTCTTTTAGTACTTTTGTAAAGGAATGACTCCCATCATTAGAGAAAATTTCAATTTAAAATGGGCCTTCCAAAAATAATACAAATCCAATTTCAACATTTATTATCCAATCAGAATGCTTTAAAATTAAAAAACAGAGCACCTCTTAAATAAAATTTTAATATAAATTTGGGGATAGGTATAATTAAAAAAACTACTTTTTTTTGTTCATATTTTCGGCATATCTCCCTATGTTTTTACTCAAATTTTGATCAGGACAGATCATTTGATGTGGAATTAAATTTCACATCCAACGAGTACCGATTCGACATACTTTTGACGGTCCTCGCTACCCCAAAAACAAGAAATACCTGAAAAAATGTGATAATGACATCAGCATCACATTTTTCTAGGTATTTCTTGGTTTTGGGGTAGAGGGCATCGTTAAAAGTATGTCGAGTGGGTACTCGTTGGATGTGTAATTTAATTCCACTTCCAACAAGCTCTCCCGATCAAAATTTAAGTAAAAACACAGAGAGATATGTCGAAAATACGAACAAAAAAGTAGTTTTTTATTTTCTTCCTCCAAAATTAATAAATATTATTTTATTATTTTAACTATTATTTTATTAATTTTCCTTAGGAGGCCCATTTTGAGTTGACATTTCCTCTAATGCTTCTCTCTAATATTCTCAAGGTATTCCTTAGGTAGTGGTTTGGTGAAGAGATGGAAATTCTATCATCTGTTTGGTAGACTTGCAATCCCAGGAAGAAAATTTTCCCAACATTGACATTTCAAATTCTTTTTTCATTTCAGAGGAGAAATCTACACTTAGGGTTTGAATATTGATTCCAAATATGATACCATCCACATAGACAACAATAATTATCATATCTATATCTTTAATCTTTAGGTAGAGATTACTTTCAGTCGCTCCTCTTCTAAAACCTTGTTGTTTCAAGTAACTATCTAGTCTTGAAAACCATGCTCTTGGAGCTTGTTTGAAACCATATAGTGCCTTCTTTAGTTTACAGACATAATATTTTTTCTCTGACCAAATAAATCCTTCAGGTTGTTCAATATATACTTCTTCTTCTAGTTTCCCATTCAGGAATGCAAACTTGACATCCATTTGATATACTTGAAATTTTTATGGCATGAGAGTGCTAAAAACATTCTTATTACTTCAATTCGTGCTACAGGAGCATAAGTTTCTTCAAATTCAATACCTTCCACTTGGGCATACCCCTTACAAACCAATATTTCTTTGTTCCTTATTACCTTTCCATATTGATTGAACTTGTTTTTGAAAATCCATTTGGTTCCTACAATGTTCTTATCTGCAGGTCTTGGGACAAGTTCCCAGGTCTCATTTTTCTCAATTTGATCTAGTTCTTCATTCATGGGTTTGACCCATTTATCACTTTTGATGGATTCCATAAAGTTCTTGGGTTCAATTATTGATAGTAGGGCTTGTTGAACACCTGGTAGTTGTCTTCGTGTTATGAATCTAGCATTTTTATCACCCATGATCTGTGACTCTCGATGATTCTTTTGTATCCTTCTAGAAGGAGTTTTAGTGTAAGGTATAGGGAACTCTTCTTCATATTCCTATGTATATTGCTTCTCTTTGTCTTATTCTTTAGTATGAATTCTCTCTTCCTTTTGCAAGTCTTTTACTTCATCATCACATGTATTTTCAATATTGTCAAGATTTTTCTCTTTCCTAGGTTTCATATCATCTACTTTCACATTAGCACTCTCTACAATTTTATGTAACCTTTAAATGTAACACATATATGCCCTTTTGTTGGATGAATCCCCTATAAATATTCCTTCATTAGTCATGGAGTCTAACTTTTGAACGTCATCCTTGTTTCTTTTGATGTAACAATTATTGCCAAATACTTTAAAATATTTGACTAAGGCTGGTCTTCCATACCACAATTCATAGGGGGTCTTATCCTTGTTCACTCTGAGTTTCCCTCTATTAAATATGTAGATAGTTGTGTATACAAATTCTCTCCGAAGTAAATATGACAATTTTGCTTCATTGAGCATAGTTTTGGCAGCTTCTTGTATTGTTCTGTTTTTCCTTTCAACAACCCCATTTTGCTGAGGAGTTTTTGAAGCTAAAAATTGTCTCTTAATTCCATGACCTTCACATAACTAATTGAATTCGTTTGAGGGAAATTCTCCCCCATTATATTATATAAGACACTTTATTTTCATACTTGACTCATTTTCAGCCATTTCCTGGAAGATTTTAAAATTTTCAAAAGCTTCTAATTTTTCTTTGAGGAATGCCACCCATGTCATCCTTGTGAAATCATTAATGAGCAACATGGAATAGTGATCTCCTTGCATTTTTTTAGTTCTGGTTGGTCCACAAAGGTCTATGTGTATTATTTCTAGAGGGCATGAGGTCATATGTTCTTTTAGTTTAAAACTGGCTCTGGCTTGCTTCCCATGTTGACAATGTTTACATACTGAGTTTAGAGGAATTACAATTTTTGGTAGATCTCTTACAGCTTCCTTTGTGCTTATTTTGGAAATATTGTCAAAACTTAAATTTCCCAACCTTCTATTCCATAACCAACTTTCATCTAACATACTTAATTAGCTTTGGTTTTCATTTTCCAAGATGTATACATTGTTTGTATTTCTCATAGCAATGCCAATGACCTTTCTTGATTTCTTATTCTTGATTTCACATTTTTCTGAGTCAAAGATACGAACGTGTCCTTGGTCGAATGTTTGAATTACACTGATGAGATTAGGCTTAAGGTTTTCAACTAGCAAAAAATTTTCTACTTTGATCTTGCTGTTGACAATAGTTGTTCCTTTGCTGATTATTTTGGAGGACATATTGTCTCCAAAAGTGACTTTTCCCTTATTTATTTTAGTGTTTTAAATTTTCTTGGGTCATCGATCATATGTTTTAAACAACCACTATCCAAGTGCCATAGTTTTTGTTTTTGGTTGCACATAAAGCAATCATGGAACTTTATGTTTCTTCCTTTTCTCTCCAATACCACTTTTGTCTGTTGTTCCGAGGTTTGATTGCAACGGTATTCCTTATATGAGTCTTGAGTTTACAATCTCTTGCTATATGTCCATGGTTATTACATTTATAACATTCTATGTCATATTTTTGAAGTAATGTAAAAGTATTCTTATTTCCCTTTGACTTATTACTTGAGGACTCCTTCTTCTATTCAGAAACCTTTCTTTCAATTCTATAATTTAAGGCTTTGTGACCAAAATTGTTACAAGCAAAGTAGTGACCTAAAAATATTCGTAGATATCTATTTGGTCTTTTGGGTGCTATATTATTTCTATTTTTATCTTGAGAAATTAAGGCAGCTTTCTTGCTTCTTTCCCTTTTAGCTGGAGTCTTTAGTACTTCAGCATAGCTTTTCTTATTTCCTTCTTGATTTGTGATGGGAAAAATATCTCACTTCTTTTCTTTAACGAACCCCAAACCAGACCTATCACCTGATGGTCTTTGGATACTAAAAATGTCATCAAGAATCCTTGATTTGTTCTCAAACTTTGATTTGATAGATTCTTCATCAAGCTTTCTCTTGAATTGCATGATTTCTTCTGCAAACTTTTCAGACTCCTGTATTCTTATTTTGAGCTATAGGTTTAGGTTCTCCTCAAACGTTTTGGCATCTAAGAGTTGAGATTCCAACTGACTAATGATAAGATTTGTCTGTCATTTATTTTTCCTACATTTCTCAAGTTCTTTAAGGGTGCTAACAAGTTCAGCTCTTAGATCTACTTCTTCTTCTACGTTTGAGTCATTATTTGAGGTTTGAGTGTCTAGGCCCATAAATAAAAATTTAGTTTCTTCAACTTTGCTTCCACATGAATATTCACTGTCTTCCATGGTGTAAACAATTTTCTTTTTCCCATAGGGTTTTTTCTTGTTTCCTGGTTTACCCATTTTGAATTTCAAAGTTTATTTTTCTTCATTCTCGTCCTATTTAGTGTAGGTACATTTAGAGGCAAAATGTCCAATCCTTCCACAATTAAAACACTTTAAAGGTAACTTCCCCTTTTATTTTACAGTCCCTCTCTCAAGTTGATTAATGAAAGAGATTCCTCATCATTTCGGTTTTTTGATTGATTTTTTATGGAGGCTTTAAAAGCCGCTTATTTTCTTGAAGATCCATTTTGTCCTATTCTCATCTCATACATAGTGAGAATTCCATGTAACACATCCATAGTTACCTTTTTAATATCATCTCGTTCTTCTAAGGTGGATACCTTTGGGTCCTATCTCATTGGTAATGTTCTTAGTACCTTTCTTACCACTTCTTTTTATTTTAATTTTCCTCCAAGGCCTCTGATCGCATTAACAACTTCATATACTCAAATAAGGTATTCCCCAACATTCTCTTCTTATTTCATTTTAAGACTTTCAAATTGACCTCTATATGTTTGAATTTTGGATTCTTTGACCTTAGATTCTCCTTCGTAGATAATTTTCAACTTGTCCCAAGCTTGTTTGGCAAATGTGCATTGAATAACTTCAGTAACTACCTAGTCTGTTAAACCATTTAATATTGAGTTTAGGGATTTGGTATTATCTTCATATTCACCTAGTTCAATTGTTTCTATAGGGTATTGGTTTGCTATGTTACGCTCCTTTTCTATTGATGCCCAAACCTTCCATCCTAGGGACATCAAATAACACCTCATTCTTACACTCAATTAAGCATAATTTTCTCTACTAATAGTGGAGGTTTGTTAGTTGCCAATCCTTATTTTTTATCGATTGTACTTATTGGATGGGATCTTCCTTCTAGTGATTAAGCTATTTTGAAGGAACCTGCTCTGATACCAATTGTTCGCTTATCCCACAATACTAAAAGAGTGGGGGTGAATCAGTATTGTTAGTTTTTACTTTAAAATACACAAAATAAACAATCAAGCAACATATTTTATCATGGAAACCTCAAAAGAGAAAACCACCAAAAAATACTCAATAATAAGATGAATTTACAAAAAAAATTATTTGCTACAATAGAAAGGATGGAGATACACCCTATAGTTTTCCTGCAACCACAGACTAAGATGCTACAACACCCCTATGGTTTTCTTCATGTTTCAACAAACAAGGATGCTATGACACCCTATTCTCTAGCTACGACTGGAAGGAGGCTTTGACCCCCTGTAGACCTATGGCCATCCCCAGCACCACCCTTCCACCATAGACTGATTTTATCAGTCTTTTAGAACAATTCAAAAACTATCCACTTTGGACTCTATCAGAATTACTAACAAAGACCCTTTATTCTTTACACACGCATTCAATAAAATACATTTGACCTATTTCCTGCCAACACATCTCTCCATAGTTGAGTTCTTTCATTTTGTATCATGACTGTTTACTTATAGACATACCTCTTCATCATCTACCCATTCAACCATCATGTCACTTCAACAAAGACAACGCTTCATTCTTCCGACAACTTATAATTCATTTTTGCAGCCATGTTTATCATTTTCTGGTGCTTCTGCAATATCCATCTTTTTTCCACAATATCATCTTCTAGATTTAATTAGATCCATTGATCCTATTTCTAATTCTCTCTTAACCGTCGATCTAATGCATATATTTCCTTCTCGAAATCATATTTCCACACCATGGTTTCCTCATCAACGATTCCCCACCATTGATCTCCGTCGGGCATTTTCTTGACCAATGATTTGGGGTAATATACAGATTACGGAATGTGGGTTTATGACTTTTCCAAAATGTTTTTTTGTGATTTATGCAGTTTTCTTTCTGTGCTAATCATTCCACACCGTTGATCTGCTGTGGGCTCTTCTATGACCATTGATCTTCTAGAGTGTAGGTTCTCAAAAGCTCAAACATTGCTTTCTCACTTCTCCGGCTTTCATTTTCTGCACTAACCTTTCCACACCATCAATCTCTCATGGAAGTATTTATGAACATCAATCTTCCAGATTGCAGGATGTGGGTTCATTGAATCTTTAAACGTTATTTCCGTAATTCTCTATCTTCATTTTCCTTCCGCACCGTCCATCTCTTTTTAGAGGAACTAATCTTAGTTGTCCGATCTTCTAAATTACGGGACTAATATAAGCCACTTGATATTGATTGTTACAGAACTTCATCCTTCCTCCTATATTTTGTGGAACTTTACCACTTCGTACGTGTTTAAGCTCTATGATAGTTCATTCATAAACTGTTAGGATTATTAATCCTCCCTTATCCAAATTTGGTCATATGTCTAAATCGAGAGTCATGTCTAAATCAGGAGTCCATCTAGTCTATTTATAGTCATTAGTACCATTGGTTAAACTTGACCTAATTGGGGCACATGTTTCAGTTACCAAAGTGTGGGGAACACTAATTGAGGCTCACTGCCACTTATTGCACTTGATTGCATAAGTTTAGGAGTCTCCTAGATCAATCCCTACAATTTAGGAAGCAACTGGGAGTGCCAAAACCAACCAAGGTCAGTTCACTTCAGTTAATGACTAGTCAAGCCAAGTTAGGAGTCAGTTACATTCAGTTATAGCTCTCTACATTCAGTTAAATAATGGTTTAATTAATTTCACACATGTGGGGCATTTTTCTCACCTACCACAGTCAGTTAACCATTATTTAATACTAAATGTAACACTTGGTTGTGTTTTATAACTCCGTTTATGATTTAGACAAGGACAGTTAACTACTGGGTCCTCCAATAGTGATTTAGACAATGTCTTGGTTACCTACAGTCAAGTAGAGTCATCAATTCAAACTTCCTCATGTGGATTCGAATTGCTTGTGGCTATTAACTCCATTTTACATCATTGTAATTATCATCTGGATTACTTTTTTGATTAATGAAAGCATTCACAACTGCAAGCCTTTTGCACTGTTTCATTCTTCAATGGCTGAGTAAATTGTGAGATCTTCTTTGTGAGTTGTGTGTTTGTCTACATATCTATATGCTCAAATTTAAGATGGTATCAGAGCCTCGATGGACAAGCCACTTCTCCTCCTCAAATCTCCTATTGGATCATTTTTTTTGTTTTGCAGGTACAACTTTGAAATGAATTGATCAGTTCCTCTTCTCACTCGATCCCCAGACTATTTTGAATGGGGGGTGAAGATGACTATATGTCTGAGAAGACAAAAACTCTTTTCAGTGTCGAATGGATTCGGTAGAAATTCTTTTGAGAGTGATAATGACTAGCTAAAGGCAAAGGATAAAGCTTTTGAAATAATGGAACTGGCTCTTTCTCCTAGCATGCGCTACCTCAGTAGATCTATTAAAGATCCAAAGGAACTCTGGAGAAGATTGGACATAACCTTTGTATTTGGAAGCACATGGAGCACATCCAGCACCACAAACATCCTTGATCCAAAAATATTGACCTCCACTCTCTCTGATGAAGTTGTTCAAGATGAAGAAGAAGCAGAAACTTCTACACAGTCAGTTCGAATTGAAGACAGTCTCCATGCAGTGACTCCTTCTCCTGATGCTTCGAAAGTTGATGAGATCTATGATATATCATATTCTCATATTGCTGAAATAGAAGAAGACATTCGAATCTCTGATATTGAATAAAATTTCTGCTGCACTTCCATGCAAACATTCACTGGTGATTTTCCTTTAAATTCTGTGCAAAATTTACTAGTAATTGCTTCCGAAAGTGAAGAGAAATTTGATTTTTCTTCCTCTAATGTTGCTGCTGGTGTGCAAATATGTGATACATTGGATATTTTGGAATAAATATCAGATTACCAGAGTGATCCATTCGCTCCCCATGATCTAGTTTTTTCATCAAATTCCTACAGGATTGCATGCACCAAAATTCAGAATTTTGAAGAAGAAGAAAGCTGTGCATCCACCGTCTCGGTTAACCATTTACTTGAATCTGATATTAACCTTATTGGATATGATATGATATTATTTAGATTTGATATGATATTTCTTGGTTTAATATATCAAATTCATAATCTTTCAGTACCGCTTGTAGCTGTTTTCATCAACGGTGTGAAGAAACAAGTACCGCAAGTCTCCTACAAAACTGCTGCTGGGGATTTGATTCCATTTCACAGTTTTGGATCTGTTTTGAACCTGTTTAGATATGATTTAATTTCTGATATGATATTATTTGGTTCATATTTTAAAATTCAAAATCATTCGGTCATGCTTGTAGCTTCTCTCACCAATTCTGGTGTGAAAAATCAAGTACCGCACTTTCTCTTCAAAACTGCTGATCGGGATTTGGTGTTAGTTTCCTCATATGAGGTTGCTGATATTTTATTATGTGATTCATTATATATTTAAGAAGCTATATAAGACTATGGATCTCCAGCATTCACTCTCAACAGTCCCAGTGCTTCTCTACAATTGATCACATGCGCATCTTCTCACAGAACTAGTAAAGAGGAAGATTTTCTGCATCCGCCTGGACACCTGCTCCTAACACTTGGGGCTGTTCTTACCACTCATGGTTTTCTGTTCATGGCTGAACCATATCAGTTTCTTGAGTGTTCTTCACATTCTCTGAATTCTCAAGAACCTTTCCTCACTTTTCAGTTGACTTTAGTTGCTCTACATGGGTCGAGTCTTCATCCGGCAGTTGTCTATATTTCTGATTTAGTTGAGCATATCATTCTTCTTCCAAAGAGGAAGATTCCTCCAGACATATGATGGAGAGGTTCACATGCCAAGCCCCAGGATACCTATGCACAAAAGAACCAGATTGATCCTGATTCTACCTGCTTAATTAGAAGGGGGGGGGGGTTTTCCCATGTGGTTTTTCCCCAAGCACCTTATTTTTGAGCAGTTAGTTTACTTTACTTGATGTAATGGGTGACCTATGGTCTTAGTTACCAGGGCCCACAGTTTGTCCAAGTTAGCATTTAGGAGGGGTGTTAGGATTATTAATCCTCCCTTATCCAAATTTGGTCATATGTCTAAATCGGGAGTCATGTCTAAATCGGGAGTCCATATAGTCTATTTATAGTCATTAGTACCATTGGTTAAAATTGACCTAATTGGGGCACATGTTTTAGTTACCAAAGTGTGGGGAACACTAATTGAGGCTCTCTGCCACTTATTGCATTTGATTGCATAATTTTAGGAGTCTCCTAGATCAATCCCTACAATTTAGGAAGCAACTGGGAGTGCCGAAACCAACCAAGGTCAGTTCACTTCAGTTAATGACTAGTCAAGCCAAGTTAGGAGTCAGTTACATTCAGTTCTAGCTCTCTACATTCAGTTAAATAATGGTTTAATTAATTGCACACATGTGGGGCGTTTTTCTCACCTACCACAGTGAGTTAACCATTATTTAATACTAAATGTAACACTTGGTTATGTTTTAGAACTCCGGTTATGATTTAGACAAGGACAGTTAACTACTGGGTCCTCCAATAGTGATTTAGACAATGTCTTGGTTACCTACAGTCAAGTAGAGTCATCAATTCGAACTTCCTCATGTGGATTCGAATTGCTTGTGGCTATTAAAGCCATTTTACATCATTGTAATTATCATCTGGATTACTTTTTTTATTAATGAAAGCATTCACAGCTGCAACCTTTTGCACTATTTCATTCTTCAATGGCTGAGTAAATTGTGAGATCTTGTTTGTGAGTTGTGTGTTTGTCTATAGATCTATATGCTCAAATTTAACACAAACAACATTGGATGATCGATCTCTGTCGTTCAACTTGCTATAGGGTTATTCGTTTGTCATTCATCCTGCAACCTGCAACTTGTAACATGGTTATTCCTTTGTTATTATGGATACCTACAACCTTCAGTATGCCACCATATATTTGACTTTCGATAACTGATTTGACATCAATGACAACTAATTTACTCAATAGGACAAGTGAGATCTATGCCCGAAATATTTGAACAAATAGTGAGAAGGAAGCTCACTAAAAAGGTTAGTAAGCTCAAGGAAATTTTCAAAAAAAAATTCACACTAATCCATGATAAAGATGTTGTCATAGAGTTGACAACACTCATAGATTACAACACAAAATACCTACACCCTAAAAAAAGATTCAATCAAATCAGAAGCAAATGGAAAATATACTGGGAACTGTGAATGACAGCGCAGCCAGGAGATTATGATATGGACTATATCATACTCTACTTGGAATTAGATGTCAATATATTAAAAATATAGGCATGGGAAAGCATGAATAGGACACGACTTGACTGGTCTCATATTCAGTTAAGGCTTGCAAACCAATCGAAGGTGCTATGAATTGGTAGTTTGTCCCAAGTAAATGTGGAGGTCGAAGGATTGAGAACATATGCCGACTTCAAATTCATTGACATTGTTGATGACACAAACCCTATCCTGTGCTTCTAGGGATTTATTGGGAAATAGACAACCCAACTATCATAAACTTCAAGAAAAGGACCTTCTCTTTCAAATATTCTGAAATAAGAGTGGTTGTGCCCATTGATCCCCTTGAAGGACATCGATATGTTGAGAATGTACATAGCGAAGGGAAAGAATATTATATGGAGAAACTGTATAACATTATGTATTCAAAGGAAGATTATACTAACCTCGCAGCTGATGGAAACTTGAGTTGGTGCAGTGTAATATCATGCATGTTCGACTTAGTAGAAGCCCTAGAAAACTGGCAGAACATGCTGCATGAAGTCTCCATACATAGATGTGAGAGAATTACAAGAGTTGTTCGAAGGGCCGAAGTAAGCACATTGCCTACGCATGAAGGATTTCCTAACCTTGCATTGTTCTTGGAAGAATTTGATGAAAGGGTCATAGAATCATAGCAACTCTCCGCTCTAGACTCTGTACTAAAATCTATTCCCACTAGATGGTGGGGTACACATAAACAATCTATCTCTAAATGGCTGTTATGTCAAAGACAAATGGAGATCAGGTTTGGAGAAGAGGAACATTCAACAGTCAATGTTGCACTACAAGTCTTAAGGGAGAATATCTTTGAAGAGATACATGTTTCCCACATGGGCCACCATCAATACAACATAACTATACCTAACTACTCAGCATGTTTTAATATCACAAAGAATCCAATGGACAGTGATCCGGTCATCAAAAGCTCGATGTGTCAGAAGGAATGAGCAAAGTGGAAAGAGATTGGACATGTGAAAATACACGGAACCCGATTTGAAAGGACATAATATATATATATATATATATATATATATATATAAATTTTTCAAGGAGAAAAGGGAGAACCAAGTTGCAAGCAATGTGACAGCATGAGCAGAGAACTTCAGCAAAAAACATGAAAATCAATTGACATTATTCTATCTTAAAACACTACCATGATTGGCAGGGTAATTAAGTAAAAGTACTCACAGGGTATTTTTCAGTCATTGATTCATAAATCTCCATAGTGTTAGAATAATCAACCCATAGTTACCTACCTTAGACATTAATTAAATCAATTTTTATCTTATTACCTAGTTTCCTAGATTCCACTCAATGCTAGGTTCCTTCTACATGTCATAAAAGTCAACACTTACTAAAACTGAGTCATGGAGCACTTGGGAAACCTCCTAAAAACCATATTTAGAATGTTTTCTTTATTCCAGATCCTCCAAAGTGCATACATGCTTTTTCTGTAAAGCTACCTATTTTATTGAGAATTAATGCAAAAGGGAAAGCAAGACTAGGTGTAGTTGACTTGTTTTTTTCCCACATCATCCTCCATCCTTTTCTCGTAATAAAAGCATGTATGAGTTGTGTTTCCATCCCTTATCATATTTCCTACTTGACTTTTCCAATTCGTGAGCCTCTAAGTGGATTTGGAAACTGCTTTATGCACCTATGGGGGATTTGAGTAGATCTAGTAAGCCTACTTTTTTACTATTTCGAATGGAATCCTTATGCATTCGAATCTATAATGTAATTATATATTGCAGAAGCCTATTACTTCATAAGGTTGGATATTTTACACTTATTCAATACAGATTAGTGTTATGCTCCAATTGCAGTCTCCTTTGATGTTAATTTTGCATGTTTGATTGGCAATTTTGTGAGTGTAATTGTTCTATCACTTGGGTTCAATTTCCACATGGTATCAAATCCTTTGTATATTGTTTTCTCTCCTTCCATATTGCTATTGCAGGTTCAACATCTTGGCTGGGATCATATTCTGTTGACTGAAGGGCATATTTTTTTAGCTATGGACCAATCTCAGAAGATCATCTTGACTCCATTTAATTTCTTTGAATGGAAATATGAGATGGAGATATTTTTTAGAGAGAAAGAGCTATACAGGGTTACTATGGAAACTGAGGCAAATCCCAACGCAGCTGTATAGAAAATAAAATGGCACAATAGGAGGGATGAGGCCTATGGTATTTTGTGTCTAAACATTTCAAGAGACCTCCTCTTCCATCTTGATGGATTGAAATCACCTAATGAAGTGTGGGAGAATCTTGTAGAGATTTTTGGTAAGATATATAAGATGATAGGACATCAAATCGATAATGAACTGATCTCCTTAAGTCCCGGTAGCTTCGAATCCTTGCAAATCTATTTTTCCAAGTTTAAAGCCCTTGTTTTGCAGCTAAAACAGTGTGGGATTGAAAAGAAGGAAGAGAAACTAGTTTTGGACATACTCTTGAATCTTGGCCTTGACTATTTAGTGTTTGTTTCGACCTTCCATGCCACCAATTTGATAGCTCAAGCTTGGAAGATGCCTAATCTTGCAGAGTTCATGGAGTCCCTCACACAGCAACAAGATAAGTTGGTGATGATGGGCACATAAAACCTTCCAAAGAACAAGCTTTGGCTGCTGGAGATTCAAGGGTGGATTCAAAAGGAAAGTAAAAACCTAAAAATCCACCTGAGCAAAAGAGAGAAAAGAAAAAAACTCAAGAGGAGCCCCAATACTCCAAGAAGAACTTCCAAAAGAAGAAGAACAAAGGAGAAATGAGCAAGTGTGCATACTACAGTAAGGGCTGTCATCCTAAAAGCTATTGTATGAAGAAGAAAATTGACATGTTGACCCAACTACTTGAGAAGAATAACATCTCCCTTCCTGATTGCTCAAAGAATAGGGAAGGAGGATCAAATTTAGAGGATAGAGAGAGAGTACATGCTTTGGTTGCTGGCACACCAAGCTCTCCTAGCTTCATCATAGACTCTAGAGCTTCTAGACATATGGTTTCAACAAAAGAGGCATTCTCCTCTCTTGACATGTCAAAAGATCCACTAATAGTTTTGGGAGATGACTCTCTCATTGATAGTTTGGGGAAAGGAAGGCTTTATCTTTACCATGGTAATTTCAATAATGTGTCATATGTTCCAGGTATTGCCTCTAATATCTTGTCAGTGTATTAGATGACTCACAGAAGGTCTCCAAAGAATGTCATCTTCTCCCCTGATGATGTTTAAATCATACAGATTTCAAATGGTAAAGTCATAGCAAAAGTTGTTGTTTATGACACTTCAAAGGTATACATGTTTTCCCATTTTCTACCCTACTCAAACTCCTCTTCTCTTCTGATTCATGCTAATGAGGAAAGCAAGATTTAGCATGAAATATTTGGCCATCTTAACTACAAGTATCTTTCTGATTTGAGTTAAAAAGATATGGTCATAGGGTTACCAAAGATCAAGTTTTCCAGGGGAGTCTGTCAAGGTTGTATCCTAGGAAAACACCCAGAGCACAAATTCGAGAGAGCTAGTCATGAGAGAACCTCTGCACCTCTTGAGTTGATCCACAGTGACATTGCTGGTCCATTTCCTCATATGTCCATGAGTCAATAAAAATATGCACTGACCTTCATTGATGATTTTTCCAGGTATTGTTGGGTTTACTTCCTAAAGCATAAGTCTGAAGTTTTTTACCTCTTCAAAGTATTTAAAGCCTTGGTTGAAAACCAGTCTGGGAGGAAAATAAAGATCCTTAGATCTGAAAATGGTGGTGAGTATGTCAAGTATGATTTAATTCAATATTGTAAAGATGCATGAATTCAGATGCACCATTTGATCCCTTACACACCACAGCAAAATGGTGTTGCTAAGAGAAAGAAAAGGTCACTGAAGGAGATGGCAACCTGTATGATGGAGGCTAAGACATTGCCACCAAATTTTTTAGCCAAGGATATAAGATATGCATCCTACATATCGAATAGGGTTCCTCATAAGCATCTTTATGGTATGACTCCTTTTGAAGCTTGGAGTGGCCACAAGCCAAATCTGACCCATTTCAGGTTTTTTGGCTCAAAGGCTTAGGCTAGAATTCCAACTAAAAAGAGAAAGGATTTGCAGCCCCAAATCCAAGAGTACCTATTTGTTGTGTATTATAAAGATTCAAAAGGGTACAAGCTGATCAACTTGAGCACTGAAAAATCTTTCATTGAAAGAAGTGCTCAGTTCCAAGAAGAGCCTTTAGTAGCAGTTGAAGTTGGAGAGTCTTCTTCACCACTAGATCCATTGATTGTAAGTGGAGAGACTAATGAGTTTGCTGATTCTGATGTGTTTGATAATGATGATTTGATTGCATATATTGATAGTCCTACAAGACCAAAATGGGCAGAAAATACCATTCATGCAGCTAGGAAACTAGCTGGAAGTCCTAGTGACACTAGGAGCACTAGATATCAGTTTGAGAGTGCCCTGTGTATGAAAGATCCCTTATTCACTAAGAAGTGCTATCTGATGGTTGAATTAGATCCACAGACATATGAAGATGCAGCACATGATCCATGATGGAAAACAACCATGAAAGAAGAATTCAACTTGCTCCATAAGAGAAACACTTGGGAACTGGTTGATATTCCCCCAGAGAGGAAGCTAGTTCAATGTAAGTGGGTTTTCAAGACTAAGTTTGCTGCTGATGGTTCACATTTGAAATATAAGGCAATATTGGTAGCCAAGGGATACTCACAAGTAAATGGTATTGACTATAATGAAACCTTTGCACCAGTGGCAAAGATGGACTCCATAAGGCTAGCTTTAGCCATTGCAGCTTCGAAGCAGTGGGAGGTACATCACATGGATGTGAAGTGTGTTTTTCTAAATGGAGATCTCACTGAAGAGATTTACATGTAGCAAGCAAGTCCCTATGGCTTTGTGTGAGGACCCTGCAGCAAACAAGTAATCAAAATACACGATATAGCAGCAGAACTCAAAATCACTTTTATATTAATCGCAGGCCACTTCGAGGGGGCAACCTCCTTTGAGCAAGCTCAATACAAAATACTTCACGGTGACTTCCTTGGCCTCAAAACACACTTATATACTAAAAATAGGCACCAATACTATGGGTTAAAATGATGGGCCAAAACCATAGGCACCAATACTATGGGTCAAAACCATGGGCCAATATAAACTATGGATCAACAAATACTACAGGTGGCTTACAAAGCATATGCGCCCAACAACAATAACACAAACTATGGATCAAAAATTACTATGGAATGAATTACAAAGCATATGTGTCCAACAACAATATACTAACATGGTAAAGAGAAGGATTGACATTTGTTCCTAGCATCCCCTCCCCCTTAGAAAAAGCTTTGTCCTCAAAGCTTTAGATGTGGAAATTGTCACTGAATCTGAAGGAGTGGTTCCCACATAGCATCCTCGAGCTGCATTCCATGCCATTGAATTAAGACCTCTGTGATAGAGCGAGAGCGAAGCTGATGAGTGCACTTATTGAGGACAGCCTCCGGCTCCAAAAAGATGGATCCTTCATTATCCAGTTCTGGTAAAATAGTTTGGCCTTTGATGTTGGTGCCAAGAACTTTCTTCAGACAAGAGACATGAAATACTGGATGAATGCGGGAAGAAGGCGGAATTTCCAATTTATAAGCAACAGACCCAATCTTCTGAAGAATCCTATATGGCCCATAGAACTTTGGAGTGAGCTTATGACACCCTTTGAGTTTTAGTGAGGATTGCTTGTAAGGATGGAAACGAAGAAAAACCATATCACCGACTTCAAAAGTGCGCTCAGAACGGTGCTGATCAGCTTGTTGCTTCATGCGATTTCTTGCCATGTGAAGGTTTTCGCGCAAAATGCGAAGAACCTCATCACGATTTCGAAGGACCGCGTCAACTTCCTGAACTGGAGAACTACTGGGGGTGTAAGGAAGAAGAACTGGTTGTGCCTGACCATAAAATGCTTCATATGGATTCATTTTATAGGCAGTGTGGTAAGAGGTATTGTACCACCATTCAGCGAGAGGGAGCCACTTTTGTACTGCATGCAAAATAGCCATCATTTCCTTATCATATGTAGAGGCAGCTAAATTCTTACCGGAAAGGGATTTGCTGGTGAACACAATGGGGTGTTCATCTTGAGGGAGAACAGCACCAATTCCATTTCCACAAACATCACTCTCAATAGTGAAGGGCTTGGAAAAATCGGGCATAGCTAGAACAGGTGTAGTACACATAGCTTGTTTCAGCTTGTCAAATGCACACTCAGTAACATGTGTCCATGTAAAAGCATCCTTTTTCAACAGAGCAGTTAATGGAGCTGCAATATTCCCATAATCCTTGACAAACTTGTGGTAGTAGCCAGGCAACCCCAAAAAACCATGAAGGCTATTGAGTGTCTTAGGAGGTGGCCAATTGTTCATGGCAGTGATTTTGGCAGGATCCACACGAACCCCTTGTGCTGAGATAATGTGCCCGAGATACTTAAATTCCTTTTGGCCAAAAACAGAATTAGACTTTTTGGCATGGAGATGATGATCAGAGAAAAGTTGCATTACAAGATCCAAATGCTGGAGATGTGCAGCCCATGTTTTACTGTAGATGAGGATATCATCAAAAAATACCAGAATGAATTTCTGCAAATAGGGTCAGAATATTTTATTCATCAAAGCCTGGAATGTGGAAGGAGCATTAGTGAGACCAAAGGGCATGACCAAAAACTCATAGTGGCCATCATGTGTGCAAAAAGCTGTTTTAGGGATATCATCCTCATGAACCCGAATTTGATGATACCCAGAGCGAAGATCCAACTTGGAGAAAAATTGAGCACCATGAAGCTCATCAAGAAGCTCATCAACAACAGGAATTGGAAACTTATCCTTGATGGTGAGGTGATTAAGTGCTCAGAAGTCAATGCAGAGGTGCCATGACCCATCTTTTTTGCGGATAAGAAGAACTGGTGAGGAAAAGGAACTTGTGCTTGGGCGAATAATACCTTGCTTCAGTAAGTCCCTAACGAGGAGTTCAATCTCTGTTTTTTGGTGAAATGGGTAGCGATAGGGCCTGATGTTGGGAGGAATGCTGCCAAGAAGGAGCTAAATACGATGGTCCTCTGGTCGTGAAGGTGGAAGTCCCACTGGTTCAGCAAAAACACCTGTATATCGATCCATAATTTGTTAGAGATCCAAAGGAGTAGTGGGGGCCGCTGATGGTTGCATTTGAATGGAATGGAGCTGAGCGATGAAACCATGGGAACTCTTCTTAAGGAGTTTTTCCATGCGATGTGAACTGATGATGCTGAGAGACCCGAGTTGTAATCCTTTCAATGTGTGTTTGTGTCCATCGGGGGAGAACTCCATCCAAAGTTCAGCAAAATCCCATAATATGGGGCCAAGTGTGTGTAGCCATTGAGCACCCAAAACCACATCACATCCGCCTAAGGTCAAGGCGAACATGCCAGAGTGGAGGTTATAATCTCCCATAGAGATACGCACATTACGACACTTCCCTTTGCAAGGTAAGGTGCCCCCATTGGCAACCATGAATTAAAATTTGGAGCAAGGATGGATAAAACAATCAGCTTGTTTGGAGATCCGAGGGTCAATGAAATTATGAGTGCTGCCAGAATCAATGAGTATTGTAAGAGGAAGCTTCTTGAATTAACTGCGTACCCGCATTGTTTGGGGGGCAGTGACTCCATCTAAAGCATGGAGGGATATCTTGGGCTAGTCGTCCTGAGATGGAGGGTCAGTAGGCGCCTCCTGAGTGTCAACCGGAGCATCCATTGTATCGAAAGCTTTTTCACCAATTTCAGAGGTAGGTGGAGAATCCACATCCAAGAGATATAGCTTTTGTTGAACACATCGATGTTCCCAACTGAATTTCTCATCACAATTATAACAAAGCCATTTTTCTCTGCATGCCTGCATCTCTGTTTCAAACAAATGCTTGATTGGAGGTGAGCGAGGAGTTGGCGGAATGGGAGGTCATTGAGAACCCATATTTTGGAAGGGAACAAAAGAGGATTTGGAGTGCTATTGGGCTTCCATCTTGTCTTCTACCAACTTAGCCAACCCTAGGGCTTCCATCATTGTGTTGGGACTGAACATTTTGACCTCAGAGAAAATTGCATCCTTTAGACCATTGATAAAACAACTCCTGTAGAAGTCATCCGGTAATCCTTCAGTGTGATTAGCTAGTTTCTCAAAACTCTTTCACAGTGCCAATTTGGCGAAGTTTAGTGAGAGCTCCTGTGAATTCATCAAAAGCACTATGACCAAATCATTGCAAAAAGAGCTGGCAAAAATCAGGCCATTTTGGCTCTTCATGAGCCTTGATGTACCAACGATACCATTGAAGAGCTTCCTGTTCCAAATGAAAGGAGGCAAGTGGAACTTGGTGGACATCAAAAGTATTATGAAGACTGAAATATTGTTCTGCACGATAGATCCATCCAGTCGGATCAGTACCATTGAAGCGAGGAAAATCTAGCTTCGGACCGTGAAAATTGCTGGAAGAAGAGAACCCATTGTTTGATGAAGACTCGGACTGTCGTCTGGTGTTCAGAGCTGAATGCTCAAGATGGAGACCGAGAAATTTTTCATCTAGTTCCTGGAGTTTGGCTTGGATGGCTACAAGTGCTTCCTCCATGGTTTTTGCTCCTGTGCGGGTGACAACCATAACCAGGAGTTTTTTTTTTTGTAAGGAAATTTTTCATCCAGTTCCTGGAGTTTGGCTTGGATGGATGCAAGTGCTTCCTTTTGGACATTGTCGAAAGGACAGGGAAGCAAAAAATGGGGATTTTAGGAGCGGGTTGAAAGAATGAGAAAAATTGGTAGAGAGGGACAAAGAATCAGAATGAGGAAAGGAATACGGTGGCAAAATTTGAAGGCGTTTGGGTGAAAATCGAAGGAGTCATCACAAACCCTAAAAATAGACAAATGTGGGATTTAGGGTTTTGGGAAGTGGAATTGGGGATAGGGTTTTCAGGAATGAAATATGCAGAATGGATTTGCAGAGGTTTCAGTGAAGTTTCATGGAAAATAGAGTTGAAACCAAGGAGATATGGCCGAAAAATAGAATTTTATACTTTTTTTTTTTTTTTTTTAGTGAGGAAGGGATCTGCAATAGCGCGAAAGTGATCAGAACCAGTGGAATATGCAATGGCACGGAATTGATCTCCAACAAATGGATCTGCAACGACGCGGAATTGACCGGCAACAGTTCTAGACAGAGGAAATCTGCGATTGTGCAACTAAAAATAGATACGGACCCCAGGTATGTGCGGCTTTCTGATATTTACTCATAAATTAAGGCTTAAGGGGGGGTGTTAGAATAATCCACCCATATTTACCTACCTTAGACATTAATTAAATCAATTTTTGTCTTATTACCTAGTTTCCTAGATTCTACTCTATGATACTTGCCTTCTACATGTCATAGAAGTCAACACTTGATAAAAATGAGTAATGGAGCGCTTGGAAAACCTCATGGAAACCATATTTAGCATTTTTTTTTTATTCTAGATCCTCCAAAGTGCATATCTCCTTTTTCTGCAAAGCTTCCTGTTTTATTGAGAATTAAGGCAAAAGGGAAAGCAAGACTAGGTGTAGTTGACTTGTTTTTTCCCCACATCATCCTCCATCCTTTTATCCTAATAAAATAATGTATGAGTTGTATTTATGTCCCTTATTATCTTTCCTACTTGAATTTTCCAATTCATGAGCCTCTAAGTGGATTTAAAAACTGCTTTATGCACCTATGGGGGATTTGACTAGATTTAGTAAGCCTATTCTTTTACTATTTCAAATGGCATCCTTATGCATTCAAATATATAATGTAATTATATATTGCAGCAGCATATTACTTTTCAAGATTGTCTATTGTACACACTTATTCAATACAGATTAGTGTTATGCTCCAATTTCAGTCTCCTTTGATGTTAATTTTGCATGTTTGATTAGCAATTTTATGAGTGTAATTGTTCTATCACTTGGGTTCAATTTCCACACATAGAAATAAATGATGTACCTTTATTTAATAGCCACCATAAATAACAATAGCCACCTTTTAAAAGGCCATCTCGGTGATGGAATGCAAAGAATTTTTTCTTAAATACCCCATATTGTCACACCGGGCTGTTCAAGAGAGGGAGTACCTTCTAAGTTTAGAACACTTGTGTGAAGGGTAATTGTTAGGAAGTTGTTGTTTCATAATCCGATTATGCCATATTTGGAATCACTACATTAAGACCCAGACGAAGAAGTATTGTGACTTTCTCAATGAGTAGAAACCAATTTATCTCTATTACAATAGTCAATGTTAACTCCTCGGTGATGCATCTATGCAACATGTTTCAGGACATAGAACCCCATGGAACAAGACCTGGACACCTATGGGCCACATTCCACCTTGGTCCTTAGAGAAACATAGAGTGCAAGAACACCAATCACCCTGAGAAGCTAAACGGAAAGTGCCAATGAATAAGAAAAGGAATGAGGAAGCTCTAGCAACACCACCGGCCCAAGAGGACCAAGAATATTTTGAAACCAAAAACTTACTATCGCCTTATCGACCATCGATAAGGACTGATGCACCATTAGTTACCATCCCTACCACGGTCCATGTTACACTGGTAGCACCTAAGAAACTGAAATATATGACTATATCACAAAATATCATGCCTCAGCTGGTCAATCTCACTTTTCAGGGTTCAAACACTAGTGAAATTGACAAACTGGATAGGAAGAATTATTTGAAGCTCATCCAGGATTCCTCAGAATTGCCAATCCAGTTTGTATTGGTGCAATGGGAAAGTGGGATATAACATTCAAGGTTACTATCACTTCTCTTCATGCAACATTTTGTCCAGACCAAATAGGTGGATACTTATGTCAAGTAGTTATTGGTAGTTTTTCATGTAGGATTCTTGTGGCTAGACAGGCTGCACTCGATTGATCTTGATCTAATTTCATCAATCAGAGGAGTTCTAAGAGTTGGGAAGGACCCTAAGGAGACCTTGTGGGAAGGATAATTCCCAAACAAGATTGCATAGACCCAGGAAAATTATAGCCTAGTCAGCTCGAGTGATGAATTTCTAAGTTCATCCATCAAGGTCCCTGGTATTTGTATGGAAGCCATGATATTGACACATAAATTGTTGTGTGTCTCGAGACCAAACTAATGCACTACAAGAAGTGTAATTTTGGTTGCACTATGTGTAGTAGCATTACAAATCAATTTATCCCATTTTTTTCTTAATGAGCTGCTCAGGGATGATGCTTAAGCATATGAAAAAGGTACCCCTTTCCACTATGCTTAGTTGATAATTCTGATCTCATTTACTGTATGATCTGAGACTGCAAATTATCAGTAGGTACACTTACTTGTCCAATTTATAGGAGCGAGATACCAAAACTTATGGTTCACTCCTGATGCAAATTGACAGCTAACTAGCAACCCTGAATTCTTGGTTCATAATGAATCCTTGAGAAATTTGGTGAAATAGAAGGTAAGGCTAAGTGGAACTACCATCTCTATATTTCAGCATTTTGTTAATTTCCAGTTATCATCCCACTACGTGTACATCTAGGCATGAGGAGACTCCTAGAAATAGTGGTTTTCAACACAATCTATTCTCACAGCTAAGGATATAGAAACCATTGTTCGAGATTGGCCAAAAGATTGGAAACATGAGGGCTCACCACCTCTTGGGGAGAAGTGTACCCAGTAGGAAAATGAAACAATTCCCATCCAAGCTCAGCTTGATCAGCCCCATCCTGAGACGTCACTACAAGACCAACAAGAGGAGGAAAAAGATGTAGAAGTTCAACCAGAATCATCACAGAAGAAGAAAAAGGATAACAAAGAAGCCAATTCTAATGGCATCGATGAGGATGAAATCATAACCCTGGATGAGGCCTTACAAAAATCTACATAGGCGTGGCTTGATGAATTTGGACGACAGCAGAACCAGTGCATTTCTACCATTACAGATAGGTTGAATGACCTTGGAAAAACAATTGAAGCACTAAAAATCATAGTAGACTACACGCTATAGGTAACCATGTCGCGGGATGCACCCAACACATCGAAAGTGCAGGAAACCCTACAACCCAGGCAGTATCACCCCAAGAAGGTACAACTAGGAAAATAAGTGATGGAATTCAGAGCCCCAGAACCCAATGATGTACACAATAATAGTACCCCGATTTTCCTAGATTTTTCAAAGATACAATTGAAATATGTGCATGCTTTAGAGAGACAAGTAGTTACAGAGACTCAAATCCAAGGAAACACTCTCAATCAGAAGGTGAAGAACTCAATAAATACTCTCAGGAAACTCAAGGCCAAAATGAAAAAGACCACACAAGAAGAAAGAAATAAGAATAAAGTAAGCAGAAGCTCACTCAATTCATTAATATTGTTTGTTCAAATGTGGCTAATGATAAAATATCACATGATATGCCATCAGAAGATAAGGTCCTTAGGTTGGGAAAGATAGTTGCTGACCTTAAAAAGAAAGTAATAGAACTAGAAGTGTAAATAGATTCCCATCACACCTCCAGAAGTGCTGGAGAGCCGACGCGATGTAGCCACTTAGGATGCCAAAATGATAGAGGAAATAGAGAAAATATGTGCAGAGGTTGTCTACCAAGTCTCTCATACTTCGCAGACTTTGTTGGATGATGAGAAACCACAAAATATTGCAAATGACCTCAGTATGCTAGAAGCAAATATCGCGCAGATACGAAATAAGATAAAGCAACTTCCCTTGGATCTTGTAGTGAGAATTTCTCCTCACTACAGGGGTAAGAATGGCTCCCTTGTGCCTATAGGACACAAGGGTAGGTTCCTACCCTTAGAAAACAGTAAAAAACAGAAGTAAAAATGACTGAAACAAAGCTGTGAATTGAAACTAAGTTAAGCTACACTAGAACAAGTAAATGGAAGCTATTGTAAACTACATCTAAGAGTAAATAACAGAAACAAATATGGAGATGCAGCCCTTGTGAACCCCTCTGCAAACAGTGGGTTAGGGTTCCACCTCCAAAACTTGCAAAATAAACCTATACTACTATGAAGACAACCTGCAAATGATCTTAATGGCAAACCTGCAACTAGAAATATTGGTTAGAAAACCAAACAAGTAAATAAACATGCATGAAAAGAAGCTATACCTCACTTGGGTGGAAATGGGACACCATGCCCTAGCTCATGGGAGAACTTCACTCTTGGTTGGGGAGCAATGGCTTGGAGAAATGGAGATGGAGGAGAGGGAGAGTGGGTGGTTTGAGAGCAAGAGGTCTCAAAGCATCCACATGAAGCATAACAATATACAAATGAGGAGTGTTTTGAGAGTGACCCCCACCCTCCTTATATAGTTTTTCCAAGGTTTTTTAGGGTTTTAAGCCCTTAATCAAGAGTTTAGCCCCTTTTTTGGGCCTTTATCCCCTTTTTCCCTAACTTTAGCCCCTTTTATTGTTTTAGCCCCTTTTTTAGGGCTTTAGCTCCTTGAGATCTATTTTGGGCTCTTTTTGGGGCTTTTAGCCCTTTTCTTCATCCGTGGGCTCTTTTGGAGGTGTGGGGGTCAAATGAAAGGTCATGGAAGGTCTTATGGAGTGAAATGAGTGCTGTGGGATGGTTTCCTTGGGTGGTGTAGGCCATTGATAGATTTGTGGGGGATTTTTGGGATAACATATTGCCCCCTGATGTGTGAGGGCAGGAGCTCAACGTATGGCCTACGGACATCATAGGATTTGTTGTCAAGAGGTGGTTCTTCCGGGGCTGGGGCATGGTGGATTTTGGTTTTGTATTAATTTGGTTTCCATCAATGGGTGAGATACAATAAATGTGTGACATGTATATGGACGAGGCAAGAATTCCCATGCTTGTGACAATGTCAAAAGAATCATTTGATCTATGCTCTAAAATACAAGAGCCGATCATGTACAAGTGATGTTACAATGTTGGTTACCTCTCATGTGAGGATGAATGCAATATTGATCCGATACATCAGACCCATGGCATTCTCATGGAATGCTACATCTTCATGACTGATGGTCTGCTAGATCTGGTACATAGCTATGTGGACTCGCTGATTGAGAGTTAGATTCTTTGTGGTACAAGTATGCTGCATCAATCATAAAGGTATATCGAAGCACTGCTGGGGATTCTAATCGTTGTCTCCAATGCAACCCATAAATCACAAGGGACATAACCTATTTAGGTCCCACCAGTGGACTCACTAATGTTCTAGATTCGGCTGACATACGGGGTCTTCGACCAAGTACTGTGTGGAACAAACCCTGTACGAATCTCAACAGTGCGATGATGGAGTTGAAGTCAAGCACCTGAGAAACAACCATCCCAAGAGGCACTAAGGAATGCTCTCAAGTGGTCCAAGGAACTCGTCAATGGTGTTAATGAAACCAAGGTACAGGCTCTATCCTCTGGAATATGTGTGTTGGCATCAACAGAGGGAGACCTACCCCTAGTCAAGGCAATGATGTTTCCTTAATGAGGAGTGCAAGGGATAACCAAAAGATGTGGATCAATCTGTGGACTGACTCAGTAGATTGGGGGGATGGGAGGAAAGGGAAAAACTGAACAAGGGCAGGGGGGGGAGTGGAAGACTCAAACTTCCTTTGTTCAGAGTATGATGGCAGGGCGGACCAGGCAGCAAATGAAACTTGACTCATGGGAATGGGATCAAAGCTATAATACTGGGAATGTCACTGCAGATGGGAAATAGTTGGAGAAGGTGGAAAATTTTGATACTGATGGGATCCAAGGAAGACACATTGCAGAGTACTCTGAACAAAGGTGACCCAATGTGGGGATGCTACCAAACTGTTTTCTGTGGGGTGGTGTCTAGGGACACCGTTGTGGTACAATCTTGTGGATTTTTGGTGATCCCGAGAAGGTAAATGCTTGATGGTGCTTTCAATTTTAGAGAGTCTGAAAGAACGAAGAAGACTCCAGTGGGGGCTCTTTTTCATTGGTAGTTTCCTGTGCCTGAAAAAAGATAAAAGTATACATAGGAGAGCTCGCCCATCCTGGAGGGGATGAGAGACTTATTTACCATTGGTATTCCAATCAGGCTAGAAAAGGTTAAACCTATACTGATTGGATGGTCATTCAAATACTATTACAAGCATGAACAAAACAAAGTTTGCTTGGTGATCTTTTCTTGTTGAAATGGCTGGAAAAGAGCTTAATGACTACTAGTGGTGAGATTTTTCGTAAAGTGCAGCCCCTCTTCCCGAGAAAGCACAAAAGTATGTAGAGAGGAATGGTCTTGGATTGAGTGTGCCAAGGAGGTCCTTTTCATGAAATGGTCTACATGGTCCACAAAAGGAGGTAAACAATATGATGTAGATGCACTTTCCTATACTTTAGCGAGTAGGAAAGGAAGCAGCTACACTCGGCAATATTTTCATTGTTTTAAGGAGTCAGAAAAGAGCTTAAACGAAACTCCAATGTGGTCAATCGACTCCGATGGTATGAGTTGTGCCCCCATGTCGGGACGGTGGACAGAGGTCCAGATTTCATCTATGCAGTATGGACGGAGCAAAAGGTTCTCAAACATACCAATACATGCATGGGATATATCACGACAGGGGCCTGTGAGACGATGCGGCAGAGGCATGCAAACCGAGGTGGCTCTCGAACAGAGGTCAGGAGAGCGTGTTTGTGTGTTAATGTGGATGGACTTGGCCACATGCGATGTAAGTAAAAGTCCGGAGGAATTTATATGCCAAATATGTGCAAGAAAAGAAATCGTTTTGTGGACAGTCATCCAGAGGTCCGCGTAAGGTGTGGTAAAAAGAAAAGACAATCTATGTGTTAAAAATACAAAATAAAAGTTAAAATTACACTTCTATGTCAAATATATGGAATAAAAATGAAAGGTTTTGTGGACGATGGTCCAAAGATGTCCGCATAAGGTGCAGTGAAAAAGACAATTATAATAATAAAAAGTAAAATATGGTACAATCCTTAACGGGAAGTAGCCCAATCACTCGCATGAGTTGCGACCAAGCAGTGTGATATGAGTACTGGTCCATAGACACTCGTATTGTCATGTCATGGCTCGTGAGTCGAGGTGACTTGTGGGAGGTGGTCCCGAAATTGACTATTTAAACATGAGAAAATGGTCTCCTAACTAGATAAAGAGTGGAATTCTGAAACCAGTGGCATGAACAGTGTCTCACACGGAGTCTGTATGGTCTTGTTATGTCAATTGAAAGAAATTAGGCCAAATGGGGCCTATAAAAGGGGAGGGTCCACATGGTGAAGTGTCATTGTCGCTGTTCATTATGGAGTTGGAGAGGTGGTCCCTAATTCTTCATTTGTTGATTTCTCTTGATCTGATCGATGGTTTCACGAGCCGCGACTTGCAGGTAAAAGCTCTCACTGAACCTCTTCATTTTGATGCATTTTTTTACTGGATTTGACCACCTAGAGGCCTCCCTTGAGCTGTTTGGGGTTTCAAATGCACCAGGTTGCTCATTTCGAAGGGAAAGGTGCACCTATTGGGCCATTATGAGCGCCCTAGGTGCTCCTTTTGCTCAGTTAAGTGCGCCCTGGCCCTCTTTGGGTGGTTTTTTGATGGTGGGGAGGTCTGACATTAGGGTTTTTGCCTTATGCAGGATGGTGGAGATCAAATGGAGGGAGAGAGACTGCAATCCAGTAAGAGATGCATCATTATGAGATGGGGGTGTTAGATATACACTAGCCCGCTGTGGGTTACTGAAGTTCATGGAGAGCTTGGGTTTGTTGATGCAAACTCTGATCAGTTCTTGGGATGTTACTGAGGAGGTGTTCCTCTTCTAGGGACATTGTATTGAGATTACGTTGGAGGATGTGTCCTTCATTACTGGGCTCCCAATATTGGGAGTAGTTGGTGACTTGGCTCCTATACTCTCTCAGGGGGGGGGGGAGACATTAGAGGATTTATGTGAGTGGCACTGTTATGCTATGGCATATGTGCATGGTTATTACATTATGATGTGTGACATCGAGGAGTTGTCCACACGGGTAGTGGGGACTTTACTACAGTGCATATTGGGTTCTACGGGGAGCCACAAGAGTTTTGGTGGTCAGCTGTAGTTAGTCGAGCGTGCCATTGGTGGCACATATTATGCATGGGGATAGATGTACTTACAGGCTATTTGGCATCATCTGAACAGGTCGAAGACTACTGGCATTGGTTTCTGCTTTGGCTCCTTTCTATGTGCTTTCTTCTTTGAGAAAGTACCTACACTTCATCCTCATCGAGCTGTGGAGGATAGTGATCTGTGGGAGTCGAGGATGTATAGGTGGTGCTAGATGATGATTCGTGAGGGTGGCGATAGAGTGGGCTGCTTCTTCATGGAGGAGTTGTTGGAGCAGTGGCTCCAGCTACCTATGGTGATCATGGAGTACCTGTACGTGGGTATGGACTTCCAGGGAGATCCAGAGATTCCTTGACCTCTTGGTCAGGCTTGGGGACCAGCCGGTATGTATGCTTGATGTTTTTATGTTCATTTTTGTGCATAGTATAGTTGATCTGGTTAGTGATTTTCATGTTGATGTATGTGGACTGATGGTGTCCTTAGTTGTGTGTGTCGATGTTGGTCCTCACTCGCCACCTGGGAATCAGAGGTAGGTTGTTACCATACCTTCTACGACAGCTTTTGTAGCAGCCTCTTCTAGGAACCCTCGTAGGTGACAACGGGACATGGATGGGATAGTGCCATACATGGAGGAGGTGGCTACTGGAGTATCAGATGTTGGCTGGAAGCACTTGAATACCAACTTTACTGCTGCTATTCACAATCTTCCTCCTAAGCTGACGAGCGTGATGAGGAAGATGGCGGTGGCATGCGAGCACTTTCACTAGACGGCGAGAGGTGGTGTTCTTGCATTGGATTCGTCTTCTTCGGAAGATGATGAGTCTGAGTCAGATGATGGGTCTGAATTGGATTAGTAGCCTTGTGGGCCTAACCCTTAGTGCATAGGTGCTCTTAGGGGTTTTTGTGTCGCTTATGTATATCCTATTGAGAAAGCATATGTGGCTTCTCTGTTTTTGTATTGGACATATTGTGCACATGCGCCTTATGGATTTATATTTATATATATATTTGACACACATGGATGTGCTTTTATGGTTTTATTATGTGATTCTTTTTGTTATGTTGTGGAATGAAAATGCCTATGTGATGTATTATTACACTATGTTTGTATTTTTAGACATGATTATGCATTATGTTGTGGTTGTATGTTTCCTATATGCTGTTATGGATGTGCCAATTTAGAATATCACTAGCCATTTGATCTGCAACATTATTGAGGTTCCTGGGAACATGTGTGAATGTGATGGATTCAAATTTTTTGACCATGTTTTTAGTGTGTAGGTACTTTCTAAAGAGGCATGGATCATGAACTCAGTAATGGTTGTTCAATTGAGAAACAAGTAGCTGGGAGTCTAAGAAGACATCGAGATGGTGGATTCCTAATTGTAGAGCGGCAGCCAAGAGGCCATTGACGCCATCATATTCTGCCTAGTTGTTAGTTGTGGTGCCCACACATATTTCGTCGATATGGATAAACTCATGCGATGGGGAATAGAATAGCCATGCAGCCGAGGTGAGATTCGGGTACCATCTGCTTGCTCCATCTACGAATCCCATATAGCGATATGAGGTGTGCTCCATCTGAAGCAATGAGAGGAAACAATAAATAAGACTCAATCGAGAAAAAATGTGTAAAACAAAAAATGAAAAGACTATAATATAATTAAGAATGTTGTCACTCAAAGGGGTGTCGTTAGGGGGAAAGTCGTTTGGAATTTCCTAGGATCAGCGGTAATTACTTTGTGTGACACGATGAATCCTTGGAGACGGCCCGTGGGGGCACAAAAAACACACTTGAATGGGTTCGAGCAGATCTTGTACTAGTGACATCACATTAAGACTTGTCACAAGTCATCTATGTGTTGTGTGTGGCTTTGCGACCGTGCGATGAGGTTGTCAAAACAAACTGAAATGATGTGAGTGATATTGTGGAAGCAATACATCATGGCACGCTAGAAGGTGGCTCCAGCATTTTTGAGACCAAAGGGCATGACTCGGTAGGTGAAGGTGCCCAATGGAGTTGTGAATGTCATTTTGAAATGGTCTTCTTTCTGGATTTAGATTTGGTTGTATCCGAAAAAACCGTCCATGAAGGAGAAGGCCTCATGTTTGGCGCATGCATCGATGATCTTGTTGATGAATGGTGTGGGGAAGTTATCTTTGGGACATGTCCCATTGAGATCGTGAAATTCCATGCAAACGTGAATGGTACCCTGTTTTTTATTCATGAGAATAGGATTAGAAACCCAATTTGTGTATGCAATGGGATAAATGAAGCTGGCTGTGCGCAGCTTCTCTATCTCGGATTTCATCACAGCCACTTTGGATGGATGGAAGGGCCATTGCTTCTAGCATACAGTTGCCACATCAGGCCATGTGTCGATGTGTTGTTCCATGATGGATGGATCTAAGCCAGGCATTTCAGTGTATGACCAGGAGAACATGTCATGGAATTCTTGGAAGAGAGTGGTGTAGGCATTGACCTCTTCCGGGGAGCAAGATGCCCCCAGCATGATTTCTTCAACAATCTCAGAGTTGGTTGAGATGTCAATTCTAATGGTTGGTGAAATGTTTGCCATGTTCCCTTCTTTGAAGGCATCAGGTGTTGGGATTGGGTTCTTTAACTAGTCAACCTTCCCATGGATGAAATCTTTGGTCTCCACGACAAACTGGTCGGACTGTGACACAAATTCTTTTGGTAGGAAGAACGAGGGATGGTGCATGTCATGCCATGGATATTCCGGGGTGGTCAGAGATTCAAGGATCTCCTTATCATTGTTGAAGCAATGAAGAGACATGTCAGATGGACCATCGATGGAGATGGGGATAAGCTGGTCGGGGGAACTGGACACATGTAAATAGACATGGTGTCTAACGGAGGAGGTGGTAGGTGAACTTCTTCAATTAAGGAGATCTCAGACTGAAGGGAATGGTGAGGGAGGTCAGTGAGAGCCATTTGAAATTCAGGCAGGTCTTGGCAATGGTGGGAGTAATGTCGATAGAAGCCTCAAAGGGAACAAGCATGGTTTGTCCTCAATGCCTTGTTCTTGACTACTGGTGCGGTTGGGAGTTCAACCACATGGATGTTTTCATTTGTGTCCATGGCGTCTAGATGCGCATGGATCATTGGGATTTTAGGGAAATATTGAGTTGGATGGCCTATTGTTCATAAAAAACACAAGGTGGGACTTGTCATGGTTCCGTGGTTGCTTTGGTGTTCTTTCCCCTGGCCCTTTTGGGTTGGGGTGGTGTAGATGCGGGTGCGGCGGTTGGCCTATGCAGACCGGGTTGGGGGTGAGACTCAACTGTAATAGGTTGCACCAGAGTTAACACAACTTGGGGCATTAATGGTTGAGCTAGTGGATCTAGATACCACACAGGGATCCCCAACGTAAATTTGGGTAGGGTTGAAGTGGCCATGACCGGCTTGCTCATGAAACTAGGTGGGGGAAAGAGGAAGGGAATTGTATGGACTAGAGATGAGCCCACACAACTCCTAGCTGGTTGCATGTGGGATTGAGTTTGTGGTTGTAGATGTGCGTAATACTGCTACTGCGGGTGATATTACGGCTGATGTTGGTGTTGCGGCTGCAAACAATGTTGTGGTTGTGGTTGGGGCTGCGGCTGTGGTTGCTGCTTGGGTGCAGTGGTGCTTGATGAGCCCATGCATAAGTCCATAGTTTTCTTTTGAGTCGGTGGTGGTGACACCAACGGGAAAGGAGTCGTCATGATCGGATCGGTAAACAACCCAAGGCCCACATTAAACGGTGGGGAAGCTGGTGTGTTTTCAACCACAATGTTGGTTACAGGGATGATGTTAGTGTGTGTGGTCGCGCCTTCTGTCTCAGTGGTGGTGATGGTAGGGATAATGTTGGCAGGCACTCTTAACCCTTGCGGATCATGGTAGGTGAGCTGGTCAACTGTCACAATATTCCCTTCGTGGGGTAACATCATGAGGCGAAAGACAGTTGACGCGACTCCTCACATGGCGTACATGTAACTCCTCCCAAGGAGGAGGTTGTAATCCAGTTGAGCGTTGAAAACCTCCATGTCGATCATGACTGTCTTCCCGGCTAATGTGATGGAGACATGGGGGAGGATTCTTTGGGCTTTAGTGGGGTGTCCATCATAAGCTTGCAGAGTCATGGATGACGGTTGCAGAATTGGTGATCCAAGCTTCTACGAAACCAAGGTATACATGATGCACGTGGATGCCCCCTCATCCACTATGCATCAGTGCGCAACCAAGCTCCGAATGGACACTAGGATTTGGAAGGTGATAGTGGAGGCCATGCGTGGCCCTCTGTTTCTGTGTCAAAGGTTATCAGCTTGGAATCGGAGGGGTCTACTGCCCCTAGAGCGGCTAGTAAGGCTTTTCGCTGCGTTGGGCATGTTTTAAGTACCTCAAGAGCAGACATGGTGTTTGGCATTTGGTCCAAATCATCCACAATGCTATAGCTGACTGTAGCTCTAGCTGTGGAAATATTGGTGATTCTGCATATGGGGGGGCATAGGAATGGGGGTAACTGGAGAGGTAATTTGGTTGTCTTAGATGTAGATGTTGCTAATGAGTCAACAGGTTTGATAGTGATACCGTACTGGTTTCATCTAGTTTGTAAGCTGACCTCTTCAGTGGTCATGGTCATCAGGTGGTGGACACCTGTTTCGAACATGGGTTGTGCCCCGGAGCATTGGGATTGGCCTGGGGAGGGGTATAGGTTGCCACCAATCCTTGGACTGGTAGTGGGTTTTGAAGCACCATGGGAGGAGGTCCTTGTGGTGTCGGGTTGGGTTGTGCTTGGTTTGTGGCGTTGGCAGCCAGTTGGGCCTCATTTCAAATAGCTTGCTTGGTGCAACCCATGAGGGGACACTCGAATGTATAGTGCCCATAGACCTCAGAGAGTGTGCATGGTTGGTTTGTGCGCAATGGGGCATTGCGCCTTCGTGCATTTGGTCATGGGGGATTCTAGGATGGCTAGTTTGCTGCGGCATTGTTGGGAGGATTTGGTTGTTGACCGCCTCCCTGTGATTGGTTGTTGGCCTGATTGTGGGGCTGGTTATTTCTAGCTTGCCCTTGTTGGTTATTGGGGGCAGGCTGGTAGGGATAGTTTTGTTGTGCAAAAACTTATCCGAACGGAGCGGGTGGAGCAGGTGGGGTGGGGGCAGGGGCTTGAACTTGTTGCACTAGTGGTGCATAGTATATTTGTGGGGGTGGTGGTGCCACAAATATGGGAATTTGTCCCACATATTGTTGTTCTAGACAAGCCATTGCCTGAGCTTGCTGCAGTGGCACAGGTTGTGCATAAGAGGTTATTTATATGGATTGAGACATCATTCTAGCATAGTCCAGAGCTTCATTTTGATAAGCAACATTAGATGTGTTGCTTGGTTGCGGTGCCACGGTAGGTGGTGTCAGTCGAGGCTGTGGTTGTTGGAAGACTGACCCTATGATGCCATCCACTGTGTGGGATTCCCCCGGTGCATCGTGGTAAGAGGTACTTGGATGCGGAGCATTTGAAATGATAGTGTACAAGTATCCAGACTAGGCATTGATGAGGTCAAATTGTTGGGCCTTCAGTATGGCCTCTTCTTCATACTAGGGACATTTAGATGCGACATCCTTTGCGATGGGTGAGAGAAAAGTCTTGATGAACTAATCAAAGAAGATCCTTTCATCAAGTTGGATCTTACATAAGCTGCGACGCTGGTGCCATTCATGGATATGGTTAGTGATGTGTGTGGCAGTGTTTTGGCGATAAGATAGAAGGATCTCCACCTCTTCGTCATATCTGTCAGGGAGTTGGAAATATTGTAAGAACGTGAAAGCAATGGAGTTGAAATCGGGGTACTCGGCTTGTGGAAGCTCAATGTACCATTTGGCTATGGCACCTGTGAGGGTGCGTTGGAACAACCTTATTCTGATGGAGTCTTCTACGATGCTATTGGATGAGCACCATAGATGGAATGTCATTATATGATTTTGGGGACATTCCTCGGCTTTTCCTTCAAACTTTGGGATCTCTGAAGGCATCTTAGTTGGCATGGGTGACCAAAAATCTTGGTGACGGATGGGGTCATTTGTCAATCTAGCAAGGTCAGGCAAGTTAAAATGAGCCATGAATGGAATATTTGACCCCAAGTTGATGTGGGATGGGGCTACAATGGGAGTGGGGTTCGCACGTGCATAATGCATCTGCATGGCTAGGAGTGCTTGTGGTGGTACCATGGAAGATGGGCCACTGCCCCCAAGTGTTGTGGGCGGGATGGTATGGGTGGTGGGGGCATTTCCCCCCTGCATGGTGGTAAGGGGTGATGTGGGTGGTTGGTGTACTTCCCCCCTGTGTGGAAGGTGGGACAATGTGTGTGGAGGGGCCACTGCCCCCATGTGTTGCCACTGGACTAGCTTGGTTGGTCATTATGGGTGGTGGAAATTGGCTAATGACAGTTTGCATGACTATGCTTGGACCACTTGCCATGTTGTGGGTGACTAGTTGTGATGTGGACATGGGTCCACTTGCTAAGGTTAGACGGAAAAGTGGATTCGGGTTTGTAGTAGCCATGGGGCTAGATGGTGCAGTGTGGAGGTCTGGTTCAGACTGATATGGGCATGAATTAGAATCAAAGGCTATGTGGCCCTCTGATGGTGTGGGAGATCACTGAGAACGGCTACAATGGTGCCGACTAAGTGTTCCAAATGGTGGTGGTTTTCCTCTTAGGTGTGAGGAAGATTGTGGAGGATCAATTTTGTTTGCTTATGTGTATGAAATTGGTGGGTATGAAATTTGGACCCCGGTTTCAATGGCTTCCTACTGGATGAAGGTGGTCCCTCAGCCACCAAGACTTCCAGAAGACAGTGCTTGTCTTGTTCCTCATGGGTAACTCTACTCAATCGGAAGGGATCATTTCCCGTTTCACTTGGCAATTCCTCTCAGTGGCAAGCTACTTTGGGGTTCTTGTGGTAGTCCTCACAATGAGTTTTTGGGCAAATCCCAAGTACTTCCCATAGTTGTAGAAATCAGGGATTTATGTCCTCAACTGCAGAGTTGATTGAACTTAGTGTAAATTTGGTAACTTTTAAGGCTCACTCAGCATCATGAACTGAGTTGGGTTAATTATGTGGTATGGTGTGTTGGTTTGCTAGCTTGTTC
>LPNX010960401.1:0-33382 GCA_001517045.1 Pseudotsuga menziesii | reverse complement strand
CAAGCTATGTGTTGTGGTACCCCAAGCCATAGGAATTTCTCTCCGTAACAGAATTGGCGACTCCACTGGGGATGTTCCTTGTTTTTATTTGGGGGTTTGAGAGCATAATGCGCTTGATATTATTGACTTGCTCTTTGTTTCTCCTTGTTTCTGTGTCGCATTTTATACTATGTTTGTCCATTGACACTCCCCTTAATTAGTTTGGCCTTGGCCTGCTTTTTACCACTTCCTTCTCTGTATACATGGGTTTTTGGCCAAAAGTCGCATACATACGAGGATTTTTGGTCAAAAGTCATGTAAATATGCAGCTGTTCTTTAAACAGTTACATACATCCACCCTTTTGGTAAGTTTGATGTTGTGGGAAGTTTCTAGGTGGGTTGTGAATGTGGTTGGGTCTTCCTTGGGTTTGATGTTGTTTGTTGGATGCTTCTATTGTGACCAAAGACCGCTTTTTCATTGATTTTTCTTTGAAAGTAGTTTTAGTCATTTATCCTTTTTGTTTGGCCATTAGTGCATTACTCTTTTTGTTTCGGTGTCTTGTTGGGCTTGTCTTTTATACTTGCTGCAGAGACTGAGAGTTTTAGATGACTTTTACTGCATTTTTCATTCTTTTATATTGAAAAATACAAAGTAGTTGCACTGTTAGTTGCATCTTAGATATGGATTTGAGGAGGTACTTGCATTGGATTTCTTGGATGAGAGTTGTGTTTAGGCTTTCATATAGGAAGGATTACATTGGCATTTGGAAAGGAATATATATTTATGCATCTCATGTAGTGTCATACCCTGTTTTTCATTTGACAAAGATTGCACTTAGCATTGTTTCTTATGGTGTGCATATTTATTTCACTGTTGAGTCATAATGTCATTAGTTGCACGATCGTTTCCCTTTGAGTAAATACAACCAATTAAAATCAACGCTAAATTAAAATGAATTACACTCTTTTACTTTCTAGGGTGCACCAACAAGCTTAGGTTTTAGGATCTTGGAATAGTTCATTGTAAGTTAATTCTCCAATATCAATAAACAACAAAATGTATGTGTCTGTCCAGGTAAGTGTGTGAAATCCTTGGTATAACCAGTGTTTCTCAAGATGCTCCTCTCAAAAGGGAGTTAAGCACGAGGCAGTGTGAGCGGTTATTGATTGGGATGACCCCTAGTCGTAACTGAGTAGCACTGGAGATATTTCTAGGATTGTATTCGTATTTGGGGGCTCGTTTGAGAGTTTCAGGCTTTGCCACCCTGCCCATACGGTCAATCCTGCCTATGATTGTCTTCCTGAGCGTTGATTATATTGAGGTGACCTTAGTGGCCTTACCTAGGATATCGAGGGGTAGAGGTTGGACAACACAATTGTTTTATGCACTGAAGCTGAGGGACACAATAATTGGTTATGTACCTCTGCTTGTAGTGTATGGGAGTTTCAAGCCTCTCCTAGGTGAGACATACCTGCTGCATTCGGGAGCTCACATATCCTCCCCTTGGTTTGCCTGTATTTTGGCTGTAAATATTCTTAGGAGTGTGCTCTTTGTGTGCTAGTTGGCCTTCAAGATCGTGGTTACTTGAGTATATTTATGCTCTCTTAAGTTTGGGTCCTTTTATTTTTGGCATGCCTGGTATCCTATCGCCCGTCTTGGTCCTAGTATGAACCCTGGTGTTAGACTTGGGGGCATCACAGCCCCTTACCATGCTCATAGATTTCGGAATGGTCATATTCCATCCTCTACTCCATTTGCGGAGGATTTTTATTCCCTTCGCTTGGTCTTTACACCGGTGGTCACCCTCATGGGGGTGGTAGTGGATGTGTGAATGTTGGGTCTACACCTTACTTTTTGTTTTATGTCCCATTGTTCACTGCATTGTTTCCTTTGGGTGCAATTGTCATTATCATTCCTCCCTATATACTATAGTTTGGATTCTTTATTGACTATTTTGGGTCGTTTTGGACTAATATGGTTGTCA
This sequence comes from Pseudotsuga menziesii, assembly GCA_001517045.1. NCBI lineage: Eukaryota > Viridiplantae > Streptophyta > Pinopsida > Pinales > Pinaceae > Pseudotsuga > Pseudotsuga menziesii. Next base: position 31,418 of record LPNX010960401.1, on the reverse strand, counting down.
TGTAGAGTCCATTTTTTCTACACTCTCTACGATGTTTCGACCCATTCGTTCCTATCACAGGTATTATGTCTAAACTGGATTATAGGTTAGGATTTCACATTTGCTTGCACTTATGCTTTGGTATATGACCATTCCATCTTAACCTTAGGTACGAACCCATTCCATGGTATCACGGAACCTTCATGTTGTTGTTAGAAGTGGTACTATGTGAATGGTAGAGCTTTCCTGTACATGGGTGTCTTAGTTAGCTCCCTTTTGCATTTGGTACGCATGTTGTGAGTCCTCTCTTAGGTCTGGGAGTCCCTTTTAGTCCTGCCATGACATTTCGCAAGATCCTCATACTCCTCTTGATATTTTTCTGACCTATTTCCCTCAGGACTCCCTTATGTCAAGTTGTGAATGCATTATCATGAGATTTTCCTACCTTCTTGAGCTTTATGCCAGCTTCCGTGACATTGGGTTTCATCCATATAGCCCGACCTTGCCTCATGTCTAGCCATGCAGAGCCATTTTTTATATCGTTCTCACCTTGATTACCTTCTTACCGGGAGGGGATTTTCCCCCGAGTGTCGATATCTTACACATGTATCCTTGCATTGAGCATAGGTATGTTACACTGCTTGGAACTAGTTTGTTTTCCCTTATGACACTTGTCTCCTCCTAGTTTGTAACTATAAAGCTATTTTATTATTTTTTCAAGCTTTTTAAATAACTGAAAAAGTCCAAAAAAAATTCAAAATCCAAAAAGCCGGACAAGGAAAGATGTTATCTGTGGTAGCTGTCGAGTCGTGTCGCCTTTGAACAGAGCAATGTATATCACATCCATTGGTTGGGTTATAGTTTGACTTTAGGTGTTGTACTCATTTATCTGAGTTTATCTCCACCGACTGGTTAAGCTTCCAATCACTATGGAGCCTCTGTTGATTCCTCCTGTGTCGCAGAGATGTCCTAGTTTGTATATAGAGTCTATGCTGCCTTCATTCAGTCACCATACGCCATTATTCTCTTTTTTGAAGGAATTTGAAGCCTGAGTCGTCCATTCCTCAGTTATCTTGAATTTGCATGTCGGCCATTCCCGGTACAGTTACTGGTTCGTGTACCTATGATCGAGTCCTTCCACATTACACAGCTTTGCTGATTACCTCATGTTGGATGATGGGGGATGCCTTAATTCCCTCCTTCCAGCAAATTTAATCCCATCGACTTCAAATCATTTATTCTGGGATTGGAATCTAGATTCGTTTTGAGTGCCTTGAGACTTGCAGTCATTAGTGGCAGGTTCTCTCGCCATTGGAAGTTCTTGGGAATACATCAATCTCCCCTGATCAATGGATCCTCTCAAGTGTTTGACCTCAACACATTTATTCACACTTGTTAGTTTGCACTCTAGTACCTTGATTCCCATTTTCATTATCAGTGGGTGATCTCACATCTGTTAACGGTATACATTAATGACCGGTAATCATACGATGGACTACTATGTTTGACCTCGACATCTCTATTCGTTTAGTAGGACATGTACTCGTAGGAGTCTGTGTAGAAGACTTTCTAGATTGGTGGCATCTCTTATATGCTACCTCCTTGATCGTGCCAGTGTTCATGAGATTTCAGCTCTCGTGACTTGATTCCAGTATATGTCAGATATTTCTAGCCACTATGGAGATCTTGATCTATTATATCTTCAGCCATTATGGAGATCATGGTCCTTTGTATATCTTCATCATGTAGATTCTGATATATGTATATTGTATGTGGCGATGACCACATATGTGATATCATGTATCATGCCTATCCATCACCATTGTACTCTTATGTATCCAGGACTGCTATATGTACTTGCAGTTATGTGCAGAGTTGTATTAGTGTACTATGCTGATTGGGTGGCTGGTCTTCCATTTCGTATCCTTCATCACTCCAATCTAGGATGGACTAATAATGTATTTCGGCCATCATATGACCCCTCTGACCTCACACATTAAGGGGCATCTATTATATTTGATTTCACCACTCTAGGTGAATCACACTTTGTATGGCATTCCCCTGTCCCACTGCAGACTCCTTAGACCCCATGGACCATTTTTTGTCCTTTGATGTTTCCTTGATCATCCCTAAAAACATGGGAAAAATGATACACATGACTTTTAAAACTATAAGCATGTATATACGCGGGTTTTACCAATAAAACTGTGTATATCGGGATGTGTGCATAATCCAAATCCTTTTGGAGTTTTCCTTGACATGGATCCGACTCATTTGACTCCTGGCCTTCCCTATGCCTTGAGATCGCTTGAATTCAACCTTTCATTACCCCTTTGAAAAGCTATATAAGGAACCCCTTTGTACATTGAAGCCATAAGAGAGAATTGAGAGCAAAGAAACTATAGTCCATCGTTGTTGGAACTTATGCTTGAGTTTGCATCCCTTTGTCCCTTGGAGCACTAGTGTGTTCTTCCCAAGCTTTCCTTTTGCTTGTGAGGTTGCTATCAAGAGATGGAGGATTGAGGTGGTGGAGGCCCAAGTGGGGGATTCAGTTTCTCTGGTTTGCAGACGTGCCATTAGAGGTTGTATCTTGTAATCTCTAATTTATATTAATAGAAATATCTTCCTGTCCAACAATGTGTGTTTGAATGAATATTTTATCCATGGGATTATGTCAAATGCTTATACATTATTGATTATATATGCTAGAATAGATCTAACACCATGATATATAGAATGCTTGTATTGTTTACTTGTTGTTGAGGGAGTAATCTATCAATTCAAGCTGAAGATTGGAAAGCTCAATAGGGATCTACTTCAACCATCTGGAATAAGGTACGAGGTCTGATCATTTAGTGTTAGACATTTAATTTCTATTGCATATTAGAAAGGATTGATTTATGGAGTCAAGCTGTCTGTTGTGGTACCCCAAGCCATAGGAATTTCTCTCCGTAATAGGCACCTCTCGGTGCGTAATCAATCTGTAAATCTCCCCCCATTGATATTCAGGTTCTACACCAACCATGCATTTGGTGTCCTCGTAAGTGTAATCGGCTGTGGTGATGACCTCGACTTCAGGTTCCTCTTCAACTGTGGGAGCCTTCTTCTTCTGACGCTTAGACATTTTGAATTCTGAGGAATTTCCCTGTCATGTACAAGAAAGTGTTTTCGGTTCTATTAGATCATTTCTAGAGAACATTTAAAATAAAGACAATACTATAAGGGTTTTTACCTCATCTGTGCTAATCATGAATGCAGCTACAAAAAATATGCAAACAATGTTTAAAACCAAATGTTCCTGCCCAAATCCTGAAACCAGCTCACAACCAACATGCGTAGATCATCTCAGACAAACATGGGTTTTCTAAATGACAAAAAATCCTCTTCTTAATGCCAAATAGAAAAGAGTTTCAAAACCCCCTCTCAGTGATGTGGATTACAATGTTACGCGATGCCTAAACCCAAGTGAGGACGTCGCAAGTGATAGCACACTAGGAGATTGTAAATGCTCACCTCATGGTCTAACTGGGAAAAGCCACTCTAACCCAGATCGGTTTGGGGTTCGGATTCAACAGTGAATAGGGTCACCCTAAGAAAGGAACTAAAAACAACATTGAGGTCTCGGTTCACAAAATGAGGGCGACCGAACCAGTGGAAACAAACTTCCTAGGAAAGCCATGAAAGCCCTCCCCAGACGGCCAAACGCAAAATGGGGAAAACTGGTGCAGAAAGCGTAACGGTCATCTACACCTATTTCCCCAACAATCGAGTGTAGGCTGTAAGACCATAACGGCTGTGAGAGAGAACGCTGAGGAAAAACCACAACACCCCAACTACCAGCCATACTAATTAACTTGAATATATACAGGTCGATATGGGAAAACCTAAGGAAAGAAACCGCGGGGACGAAAAAGTAGCTCAAACAATCGAATGAAATAGAAAAGGGGCACAAGGGCCTACCTAGCACTGTGCTACGCGACTGGTGGAGGAAAACCATTGAACTTCCACAGCGAAGCCACCTAGGAATGAGGGTACCGACAACGTGAATCCTGGTCTGCTTGAGAAAAAATGACAGCACAGAGCAAAGTCCAAAAATAACGATAAAATAATAAACCACCCAACTCCACTATATATACGCCCCGTTCAACTATAATCGGCAGGAAGAAAAAAGTCATCGGGCGGCAAAAGGCTAAGGGGTTGACGACCAAGTCAACATGGCCTCCACAACAATGGATGATAAAATGGTAGATAGTTCACAAAGGCATCGGCAGAGAAATAAATCAACATTTGCATTGGAGCTTGCAAGACTAAGGCATCGGAGCAATAGAAGGTTGGAGAGCCGCAATGGCGAAACTATAAAAGAAACCAAGTTCCACAGACTAGCAAAAATCAGAGTAAAAACAAACATGACTTTGGCCAAAAATACGCAGAAAATAAAATCAAACTACGCTGGAAAGATAATTCTTTCCAAATCCACAATGACGAATGATGAAATCCAAAGGATCTGCGAAACAAAAATGGCGGGATAGAAAAAGGTTAATGGAATCATCGGGGAACTTCATAATGCATCATCTGTAACTGCAGAAACTATAGAGACAATATGTTCCAGCAGTATTCCAACAAGCCACTGATTAAGACAAAAAAATAAACAAAAGCATCGGAGGAAATAAATCTTGGATCGGACCCGAATTCTTGTTAATTCTCTGCAATGGTGGGCATGCAGATGACTAGACTCCCGACTCAAAAGTCCAAAACACTTCCAATGGTAAGGCAACACTAAATCAAATAGTGAAACATCGCTAGCATAAAAGTAATCTTTGTGCAAAACATCAAGCAAACCAAAAAGCTGAGCCAAAATGAATTAAAGGAGGGTCCCAAAAGTTTTTGAATTTTGGGAAATTGTTGCAGCTACAACACACTAACAAAAAACAATAAATAAAGAAGATTTAAACAGATCTAACTGAACATTTTGAAAACTAGGGTAAAAATTGAAAAACTTGAAAAATTTGAAATTTTTGCCCAGGGATCCTATGGGAGCGACCTAGGGGAGTCGCCAAAGCTATAGTGAGAATTTCTCCTCACTATAGGGATAAGAATGGCTCCCTTGTGACTTCAAGGCACAAGGGTAGGTTCCTACCCTTAGAAAACAGTAAAAAACGAAAGTAAAAATGACTGAAACAGAGCTGCGAATTGAAACTAAGCTGAGCTACACTAGAACAAGTAAATGGCAGCTATTGTAAACTACATCTAAGAGAAAATAACAGAAAAAAATATGGATATGCAACCCTTGTGAACCCCTCTGAAAACAGTGGGTTAGGGTTCCGCCTCCAAAACCTGCAAAATAAACCTATACTACTATGAAGACAACCTGCAAATGATGTTAATGGAAAACCTTCTACTAGAAATATTGGTTAGAAAACAAAACAAGTAAATAAACATGCATGAAAAGAAGCTATACCTCACTTGGGTGGAAATGGGCCACCATGCCCTAGCTCATGGGAGCACCTCAATCTTGTTTGGGGAGCAATGTCTTCGAGAAATGGAGATGGAGGAGAGGGAGAGTGGGTGGTTTGAGAGCAAGAGGTGTCAAAGAATCCATGGGAAGCATAACAATATGCAAATGAGGAGTGTTTTGAGAGTGACCCCCACCCTCCTTATATAGTTTTTCCAAGGGGTTTTAGGGTTTAAGCCCTTGGTCAAGGCTTTAGCCCCTTTCACCCTAAATTTAGCCCCTTTTAGGGTTTTAGCCCCTTTTTTAGGGATTTAGTTCCTGGGGGTCTTTTTTGGGCTCTTTTTTGGGGGTTTTAGCCCTTTTATTCATCCTTGGACTCTTTTGGAGGTGTGGGGGTCAAATGGAAGGTCATGGAAGGTCTTATGGAGTGAAATGAGTGTTGTGGGATGGTGTCCTTGGGTGGTGTAGGGAATTGAGATATTTGTGGCATATTTTTGGGTTAATAGATCTAGAAAAGGTTAGAATGGAAGAAATGTGTGTCTTGCAACAACAAATCACTTCATTGTGTGCACAGTAGAAGCAACATGAGGAAAATGTAGAGGATTTATAGGAAGAAGAGGAAAAGGTCATAGGGATAATTAATGTTGTGCACCAGAAGGTGCGCGAGGTTGTGGCCTCAATAGAAATTAATATGCTGGAACACATCAGTTCTGACCTGGTGGAGCACATGTAGAAAGTTGAAGAATAAGTACACGCAGAAAAAGAGAAGTTGATGAAAATTGTGGAGGATTTTCAGAACAAAATTTGTGTCAATTAGTTTATGGAGCAATATCTTGTGTGGCCCGGGACGAGCCATAGGTGATTGTTGGGGTCCTGTTGGGCCTGGGATAGAAGGGAAGAATTCATATAGAATTCTTCCTAAGAAACGGGAAAATAGTATAAGGAAGAAGAAGAAGGAGCTGCAACATAGCAAAAATCATCAAAGAAGAAGCGAAGGATGATGCAATAGAAGAGGGAAGAAAAGGATAAAGGAAAAGAGAAGGCATGGGACGAGGAAGCTGCACCAATTTTGTAAGCTACGAAAAAAAGATAGAGTAAGAGATGTGATGACATGGAATAATATTCGTCGAAGAAGGCATGTAGATAAGGTAATGACCAAAAAGTGATAGTAAGGAATGATGTTGAGAAGCAATAACCCTTAGCGATCATTGGTACGAGCTCGAATGGAGTTGACAGAAGCCACATGCATAAAGGTATTTTTGTAAGCTCCTTTTTGGTCATATATTGCTAGAATAGGAAATCCAACCTATGGGATGAAGATAGTAAGTCGGTTTGGATAGTGACTAAAGTTGATTCTATTAGAGTCTATATCGAGTCATGATTGAGTCTGTAACAGGCATGTATGGGAATATATCGATTATGTAATAAGGATATAAAAGGAGAAACCCAAGTTGTACATGGGTTAGCTAGTTAATCAGTTATCCCATTATCTAGTTCTTGTTTAGATGATTTTGAGCTGATTATAGGATACAACAATTTTGAGTAAGTGACTCTAGATTGTTGAGTGCATCAGAATAATGGATTTGCAACTGAGTGCGTAGACAGACAGAGAAGGTCAAGTGGATCCAGGTTGTGTGCAGATCGCTGAGTAATATTAGAGTAGAGTGATAAATATAGAGAAGAACACAGAGCAAGAGAGGGAGGATAAGTATGTCGAGATTGAAGAGAAGATCTTAAACAAAGTCTATAGCTTTATGTACAGATAAAAGGTGCATCTATTTCCTCATGAAAATATAGAAAGAGGAGAACCTTATGGTTTTTTCTGAGATGGGTTTCCATGTTATATGTTGTGTATATGTGTGAATGTTGAGTAGCTTAGACAAGTGCATATTTACTGTGTTTAAATGATTGATTGGTTATTGTGCTTTAAAGAGATAGTTGTATGAATGTTGTATTTCAAGTAATGAATATGTCTATGATGTTTGTTCACTATGCATTTGCGTAATATTGCATAAATAAGGGCATGTAATACTTTAGTGTTTATATATAAAGTGCAAGCCACCAACCTACCTTCATGGTCTTTGGAACCTTGGCCTGGGGACAAGGACTTAAAAACCCTCATGCACAAACTAAAAAAAATGTGGTTCTAGTAGCTATCCATAGAACTGAGATATATTGGGTGAGACAACATCTATGTCGCAGGTGCTACCGGCTGGGCTCTGCTTTGTCGAGATGAGATCTTGGGCTTTGTTGCACTGACCAAAGAGACGGGTTGAACCTAGGTCAGAGGGTAAAAAGGCCAACAATTTATATAATGTTATTTTGAATACATGATATTATACAAATGATCTATATTATTGTCTTTCCCTTCACTATGTAGATGATCAACGTATCTCTATCCTTCAAGCGAATCAATTGGCACAACCACTCTTAGTTTAGAATCTTTGAAAGATAAGATCCTTTTCTTAAAGTTTATTATGGTTTGGTTGTATATTACCCAATCAATTCCTAGAAGTGCAGGATATGGATTTGTGTCATCGACAATGGCAATAACTTCAAATTTGGAATATGTTCTTAAGCCTTCGACTTCAAGAGGAGCTTGAGTTAGTCTACCAATTGGTATAACCTTTGACTAGTTTGCAAGCCTTAGTTAAATAGGAGACCAGTCCAATCATGGATTATTCATGCTCTCCCATGTTTTTCATGTCAATATGTTGACATCTAATAGCAAATCTAATATGATATAATCCATATCATAATCTCCTATCTACGCCTTCATTCCTAGTTCTCTTCATGTCTTCAGTTTCTTTCCAATATGATTAAATCTTTTTTAGGTCACAGGTCTTCTAGGTTTTATTCTATTAGTGTTGTCAGTTCTGGTATAACATCTTTATCATTTATTAGTGCTAAAAAACTTTTGAAAAATTCTTTAATCTTAGTAACATTTTTCATTGGAGGCTTCTTGATTAGTTGTTCAAATCATTTGGGCATAGTCTTGACTTTTCCAGATGTCAACGATTGATTAGCATCAACAAATTTTGGTTGCACCTCCAAGAAGACTTCTTTATCCTGTTGGACATCTAGGAGCTCTTTCTTTTGTGCCATGGGTCTCACTTGCAGTTTTCCTTACTGTGTATTTTGGTTTGCTCCTGTCGCAGCACCTACTATTGTAACTACAACAATGTGGGGTTTTCTTGGCTCAACAAAAATCATCTGAATATTTTGATTGGGATTCTAATTTTGATTCTGCACTAGGTTGGGATTAATGACAGTTCTATCCTTCCATTTCATAATAATTTGCATACACTAATCGATAGGTGATCAAATGCATTAAAATATGTATAATTTTTTCACAAGACTTTGACAATCTCGGTCAAAATGTCCCGTCTTCCCACAATTACAACATATGACTTGGCCTCTTCCTCAGCCAAATCCTCCTCCTTTTTCTTGTCCTCGACCTTAAATTCCCAGCCCCCCTTTGTAGAGGGTGTTTTTTTGTTGAGGATATTGATTCTGTTGGTATTGCGGCTAAGGGTATTGCACTTGTTGATATTGTGCAGGCTGATACTGAGGCTACGCTCATTCAAATTGCATATTCTCATCATTTTCCATTAAGTAGGTGTCCATTATCTTTTCTTGCACTAAGTGAAATGATCTGCAGCCTTTTTCATCATGACCTAAATATCTACAAAATTGACAATACATGCTAGTTTGTGTGCTTAACATATTTTGTAAGTACATACATTCTTCAGACTTTTGAACCCTAGTCTGGCATATTCTACAACAAGGCATTCCTTAGGTCTTTAATGGGATCGACGCACCTGCTGCAAGAAAGTTGATGAGCATCGGGCAATTGTCTTTATGGTTTCCATTTGTTCTGCATTTTGTACTCCATAGTTCTTCCTAAACTTCCTTTTCTCTTTTAATGTCCTACAGATGCACCATAAGTTTGGTCAGCTGTGACTGAATTTGCACATTCTTGAGCCAACAACTTCAACCGGAGAGGCTTGTAATTTCATTGTTATTTCCAGAGCCTCTATCTACAAGACAATCTTATGTTGCATCAACGAGGTTCATATATGTGGTAACAAGACAAAAATACACCATTCCTTGTGTTTCACATCCAACATTTCGAAACTCAGATTGGCCATCAATGCCTTAAATATTTTATTAAAGTCCCAAATAGATTATGTTGGTAGCTTCTTAATCTCTTTGATTTCGATGATGCACTATGATTCAGAATTTGGATATTTGAATTCATCTATGAAACCCACTCGAATTTCGTTGAGTTTTTTTGGGACAACTCCTACTATACTATGTAAAATTCCATTTACTAGTCAAGCGAATGATCTTGCAGAGTCGTGATCATCTATTCTTTCTTGATATTCTCATCTTGGATCTATCACATAGTCCAAACATCTTCACAAAGGAACCAATTTTGTTCTGGGTCTTCCATCCCATTTCCATTGAATATTGGTAACTTAATGGTAGATCCAACCATTGCATTTGTTGTTGGTACAGCCAGAACTAAATTTTGGCTAGTCGAACATCCTTTCCCACTATTAGTAGTGTTAGTATTACTCATATTTATAGAATTAATTAGAGATAGGTATCTCGATCTTACCTCTGGTGTTGTAGGAAATTTGTTAGGACATTCTTGTTCTAGAGCTTCAGTCGACTCTTCTAACTCTTCATCTCCTTCTGATATCAGTTGATATTCCTCTTCTTCATCACAATACCATTGATCTAAGTATGGCGCAAGCTCGTATCCTTTTTCTTCTCGATCTATGTTGCACCTCCCTATTCCCAACATAGTTTTTTTTTGCTTGGTGGACCTGAAACTTCTTTCACTTATTAAAAACCTTGTCTCTAGTTCTGTTCCACTATCTCGTGGGAACATCTCACTGTAGGGTTTTGTTGATACATAGACACTCTTTTTTATATGGTCTTGTTACATTCATAGAATTTATTTATCACGTACAAGAAATTGTATCCACGTCTTTAGAGATAACAAGTATCTACTAAACGGTCCTTCAAATTTTTTTCGCTCTACCTCATTGTATGAGGTTATAATACAAACATCAAACTCAGTGATGTATCCTTCTAAGATACTATCTACACAAAAATCCACAGCCCTTGAAACAAGTTTGTCTACTCTTTTTAGTGTTAGAATAGTAATCCATATTTAGTACCTTGTTTTATAACCTTTTTCAATTTCATTTGCTTCTTAGCATTAAATTGCTATTGTTTAGACTTAGGGAATTTGGTCTAGGAGGTTAACTGGTTATTTTTAGGCCTTTAACACATGCACTAATGCTATAGTTGGTCAAACCAACACATGTGTGCCCTAATTTAATTCCTTTTAGTTCTACATCATTGATTCGGCTTATATGGGTTTGACTAGGGGGCACTTATGTGTATTTTTGTCCATTTTGGCGCTCCTAGGAGCATTTATTGTCACCTAGAGCATCCAACACACCTATAATTTCTCACACACACATGATTTAGATTAATTATTTCCCCATTACACTTAATCCACGTCCACACCATGATTCATGACCATTTGGGCTGAGTTGGAGCTTGTTTGGTCCACCTAGGGGGGATTGAGGCCAATTTTTGCCATGTCACATGTACACTCATATTTGTCTTCCTAAACCTCACAAATTGATCCATACGTAATATATACATGTTCTTAACACATTCATATGTTAGATAATTCAATAATATAACCATTTTGTTCACATGGGTATGAAAATTTGTTCCTCATTCAATCTTTTTTATGGTTTTTACAAGTAATTTGAATTGTGAGAGCCTCTTGAACTCCTATATCATGTTATTGTAAATCAAATTCTCACATGGTATCAGAACTAATTGGATTTTTTAACACCGTTATTTAGCAGAGGAGCAAGAGAACCATGATGAAGAAGAAATTATAGTGCTTGTCGATACTTTGGTTAAAATTTTATAATATGAAAGTATGGTAAAAGCCAAAAATGATGATTTGTCAAAAGATATGATGGTTTGGGACTGAAAAAGAGAAGATCAATGGCCTATATTATGTCCTCTCTTCAAAATATGCGAGGAGAATAAAGCGCAAGCGGGCGGTTAATGTGATATATGGATCAACAATCGTTGATCCATCTAGATGAGATCCACGGTCTATATAAGCTCCGCTTTGTAAACTTGCATGATAGATAAAACCATGACGCTCCACAGAATTGGAAACATGCCACATGATCTAACGGTGGAGAAATAAAGGTAGATCTCATCGACGGTTGTGGACGACTCCGGAGTGGAAACCTGCACGATGGATACGATCAAGGCGCCCGACGAAATGAGGTACGTGGCATTTGATCCAAGGGTTGAGAATTAAAGGTGAAATAGATCAATGGTCATGAATGGATATGGAGTGTGAAGGTGCACGGTAGATAAAGGTGAAGGGTGGTTGCGGAATATAAACCGTTGTCCACGTGGCTTATCGTGGTGGACTCCAGAGGCGAAAGTAGTTTAGTGGAAACCGCCAAAGGAATGCTCCGGAGTGGGGTCCTATAAAAAGGAAGTTGACTTGTCCTATGGTTATTTTATTGGCACTGGAAGGGTGAAAAATACTTGTGGATTTGTTAACCTTCGACTGTCACTTTTGAGCACACGCCGCTACAGTTAAACAGGTAACGCTTAAACACCCATAATTCGTTCGTCTGAATTGCCATTGTCAACTAGATTATGGACCATGGGAAGGAATTGCGAGGTTCTTGCAGTATTGTAGATGACAGGGAATATTACTTGGTTGATAGAGACAGCGGGGTGTGTGACGCCTTCCTTTCTATAGGAAGCGTATCAGTCAGTAAGGAAAGTTTATGGCACTATAATTCACAAGGGAATGATGTATTGAATGTTTGTAAATCCTTTTTGTATTATTTTGCCCTCGAACAAACCCTGCATTTTCCAGAATTTGTAGAATGGTGTGCTGTCAATTACTCCCCTTCTCAGATAATCATCGTAAGTCAATCTACATCCCAAATACTTTGTAAAATTAATGCAAAAGTCATCTGCGATAACCTCAATTTTCCTGCCAGTTATCCTGACAGTCGCGAACCTGTGGATGAGTCGATTCTTGCTGAATTGTATAAGAGCTATGAAACTAAAGTCCGTTGCCAATTCCTGTCTAATATTTTGAAAGAAGGTCAATATTTAGATGGTCTTTTCTTGCCTTACCCTGTGCATATTTTCAAAAATGAAGCTCAATTAGTGGTATCTCTGGTCTGTCAAATATTGGGTCTCGATGATGATTGTCGCGTAAGCGAAGTCAACCTTGGTTTTTTATTGAAAATAAGTTCTTTAGGTTCTGAATCCCAGTCGGTTCCTGTGTTCAGTCTAGATGACTACTTAGCAGAAGTAATTCATCTTCAGCTAAGTGAATTCCCAAAAGTGAGGTTCTTTAAATTTCAGACTTACTTGTTGAACATGCTGTTATGTTCTAATGTCACTAAACTACAGTTTTTTAGTACTCTCTTCTCTTCTGATTTGCCCAAGCAAATCAACATGTTTGAATTTTCCAATTCAATCATGTCGGAAATGTATAAAATGTTGTTTGATGAAGAATTTCCCCACGTGTTGGAGGAGATGAAGTGTTTGATGCAGTCCTCACCCGAGGACCGAGTTGGAGATTGGTTCCTGCACAAAGATTCCACTGTTTTAAGGGTATATGGATTTACCAGGAAGCCTTATAAGCTACCTGCTTTCCTAACCCTGAGGATTTTTTCTTTAGAATTCATGAGGCAAAGGTTGCAGTCTAAGGAAGAGCATTTTGGAGCTTTTAAAAAAACTTCAAATATTAAATTCCCCCTCAAGGTTGGCTCTTTAATTTTTAAAAATAAAGGTGCCTTAGTGTTTATCGAAAAATTATTAGCAGGCATGGAATTACAAAAGGAGCCGAGGATAAATTATGATCCCCACCATGTAATATCCATAAGGAAATAGGCCAACAAGAACAAACCGTTTGATCACCAGTCTATTGAATGTTTGGCTGAAACAACCAATCTGTTGCAGTTCATGGAGACTCCCGGGTCTGACGAAGATACACGTTCTGTACCAGTTATAGTATCCCAAATAATAGACGGTACTAGTATTTTAATTAAAATAAGTCTTTCTGAGATCGAAAGCATGGAATTAGATGAAGACAGATCACATAAAAAAGCTAAATTGATTCAAGAGGGTGGAATTTCAAGTGACGAAATTTCTGATGATTTCAAGAGAGTTGCTCTAGTCCCAACGAAAGCTATACAAATAAATCGGTTTTCATTTAAAAGTGTAGATGGTTCAGAGTCAAGCCCAACCTTCAAGTCAAAAGAGGAGCTCAAGGCTAGTTATATGGAGAAAAGAAAACAGTCTCTGGAAGAGACAATAAATTTGCTCCCGCGAGTAAGAAATTTAAACAATCCGAAAACTTCTTTGATCTCTGCCAGGGATGCCGAAAGAAATACATTCAAGTTGGCCATGGTGAATGACGAAAAGGTGTCAGAGATGGAAATATGATTGGATAAAATCAATGTAGCAGATAAGATACAGCTTCACAAGCAAACGAGTGACATCATCTATTCAAACCTGTTACAAGCTATGGTAAGAATAAATAAATTACAAATTTTGGTAGATAAATTAGAAATTCAATTGAAGCATGAAAGAGTTGAGAATAATGCCAATTCCATTCAGATTAAGAAACTACAAGCAGATATTGTCAGTTCAGGAAATGAGAAAGATAACACTCAGGCAGTCAAAAGAATGCTGGAGGAAAAGGACAATGTGCTCCAAGTTTTAAAGAAAAAATTGAAGATCCCAGGCACTGAGCATGTTCAGTCCTCTGAGTTATTGGCTCTGCAAGAATATAAAGACAAGATCCATAAAGAGATGACGGAATACAAAGGGAGAGTCATTGAATTACAAGAACAAAAATCCAAGTGGGAAAATGAACGGGGTGAACTAATCTCTCAGATCTCCTTGCTGAAAAAAGATCAAAATGATGAAAAGGAGATCAGGGAGGAGTTAATGAATCAGACTCCCACTGATGAAGAGATGTCCATTGTGAATATTGATAAGCCATTGAATGATTTTTCTACTGGTGATTTGTTGGTTCCTGTGTCCCAGGTGAGCTTAGAAGATGAGGAAATAAATGAGTTAAATGTAGAAAATGAAAAGATAAAATCCGAGTTAGCTAAAATGGGTGAAAGTAAAAACAAAATATTACAAGATAGGAATCAGCTACAGAAGAAATTCAATGAACTTACAGAGAAAAGCTTTAGGAAAGGCCCTCTTCAGGGGGCAAAACATATCATTTGGGACACCTTGTCTGTGGAGATTACAAAATTTAGGCACTATCTAAACTTTATTGATGATCAGAGTATTTTGATCAATTTGGCCCACCAAATATTAAAGTTGGTGAATGAACATATGGAGATAAGACCTCTTACTACAGCCCAGAACACGTTGAATTTTTTAAATTCACTGACATACCAGAAATTACATGACATGGGAATAAAGGACAGGATATCAATAGTACTATGGGAAAAGAAGTTCATTCACAAGCATCATTTAATGAAGAAGGTCCAAGACAGAGCTGATGAAATGGTTTTACAAGTTAATAAATTCAAGCAGGTTTTTAAAGAGTTATTTGAGGACGGCCTGCCTTCCTTTTGGGATGAGGAGGGGAGGATGTTTTCTCAGGAGCACTATCACAACTTGTTAGTTCAGAGCCGCATGGACCATTCCAAATTTGATGATTTGGAAAAAGGCCTAACAAGAAAAGCTATTGTGGACAAATTGATAGAGGATTTTGAAGTTTTACAAAAGTTCCTGATTGTCAGGAAAGGACTGCCCAAGGTATAATACGAGGCTTACATGCAGCTTGAAGTGGCAATTCGAGAGATGATGGAATGTGACACCCCAAGCGCGGAGTAGTGAAAAGTCGTGGAAAGGTTCAGGAAGACAAAATACATCGTGCATTCATGAGAACAGTTGTCACCCGCTAAGGAGCTACCAGGATGGGCCTTGTACCAAGTTGATTTAATTAAATGATCAGTTAGGATTGAAGCTCTAGTTTATTCCTAGAAATTAGGAATTTAGTTACAAGACTTTAAATTAAGCCGGTCATTCAGTTATGAATCTTCTTGGAAGATAGAATTATTTTATGTATATATTTGCATCTATTTTATGAGATGGGGGTTGGAACCCGTCCTGTTGTTGAGTGTTTTGAACTACATATACATTTTTGAGCAAGAAATTGAATGCAAAGAAATTATCAGAGATTCATGCGCCATTTGTATTAAAATATGTGCTTCTTTCTTTGTGATTGTGTTTTCCTGTGTTCATTCCATTCTATTTGCCTCATATTTGGAACCAAGTGTTAAATGATTGGAATTCCTATTTATTATTCTCTGGTCATTGTTTCAAATATTTTATAAACGTTTCTGCTAAAGTCAATATTGAATTCATATCTTGATGCTCTGTATTGATGGACTGTGCTCTACTTCTTCTGCTCCAAATGGATTAAATGAATGACTGTAATTGAGTGGTTACCTTGCCTTTGATGAGCTCTTGTGCATACGATTTTATGTTATCTTATCTATATGTGACTCCATGCACAATGGTTATGTGTATTGTTTCAACCACCGTTATAATATTTGAGTCTTGATACATATATCTGGCCTTGTTAAATCTGTATCTGAGAGATCTCTCTCTGGAAAGAAAAGTCAGTTTCTTTCTAAAAGTGGTTTTTGCTGTTACCTTGGAATTTACCTTTCACAACCTTGGGTACGTTCTGAGTGCTAAAAAACTGGCGCCGTTGCCAGGGAGCGAAAGTGCATATCTGCCCTGGGAGAACGACAAAGTTTAAAGAAATATTTCTGTGGGCAAACAGGAATTTTATCAAGAAGAAAAGGTTGTATATTTTCCCTGGTGACTCCATTGTGAAATCTTTTTCAAAACTTAAAGAGTCATTCTGGCTTCGAGAAGACACACTTGAGGTAACTCTGATACTGAATTCTTGAAAAATTTTGAAGACCTAGAAAAGTTATTCAAAAGAAAGAATAAAGAAAAGTTAAGTTTTCCTTTGTTTGGTACATCATCCTCCCTAGATTCCCATATTGATCCAGAATGGGAAGTTTGTTGGAAAAAAATTGTTGAGAACTAAATATGAGTCTGACCTCAAGAATAATGAGTTTAATCCTCGTAGGTTAGAGTCTTATTTGTTAGATTCTCTCTGGAGAGACTTACAACAAACCACAAAAGTTGAAACATTCACCTCTCAGAATACTCAAAGCTCTTCAGTTCCTGTGAATCCACCTAGACCAATGGCAGCCAGATTTACTTTCTTGCATTTTCCCGCTTTATTACATGACCTACCTCAGAACTATTCCCAAAGAATTTCCTTGTTTGATGGAGAGGGTGACATAACCGCAAAACAACATGTTGCCAAGTTTGAAGATTTCATTGACTTAGAAGAAGTTGATTATCCAGATGTTAAAATGCGGTTATTTGCCCAAAGTTTGTTGGGTGAGGCAAAGAAATGGTTTAAAGATTTGCCAAATGGGTCTATAGTGAATTTGTAGGCTTTCCAAAATGCATTTATGGATAGGTGGGATGATAAACATAACCCTTTACAACTCTTATCTCAATATAATGGTCTCAAGAAAGGAGGTTTCGAATCTGTCCATGAATTTTCTAGCAAGTTTATGAGGGTTTACAATTCCATTCCCGAAGATATAAAACCTTCTGCGGATGCAACCAAATTACACTATGCTAAAGCCTTTGATAATGATTTTTCATTTTCATTATGGGAGAGGAAATCAGCAACTCTTGCTGCCATGTTTATGGATGCTCTTGAAGTGGAAGCAAATATGATGGCAAGTGGAAAGATGAAACATAGAGATATTGATAGGAGGAAAAATGAAGAAAATATACCTTCTACTTCTTCTTCTACTAATGATGCCAAATTTGAAATGATGTTGAAGACAATGGAGAAGTTGATGGATAGATTGGCCATTGATAATAGAGGATTTAATAAAGAACAAGCTGAACCTCAGATCAGGAACCCTAATTTTAGAAGGTTGAATCCTCCCGTTCCTCCACCAAATAGACAAAGAGACATGAGGAATCCAAGAAATCAAGAGGAACAACAAATATGTCCTCCATTTCCTGAAAATTATGTTGCTGATGAAGAAGACCCCGCTGAAAATGAGATTCATCTTTTTGGAGAGAAGGATTCAGAGATATATCTTATTGAAGAAGAGCATAACCTGTTTGAACAGGAAGGTGGAAATGGAGAGTTTGAGATGGAGATCGAGCAATATCAAAGGGGTTATTTACATGCTATGGATGATGTACAGAGGAAAATCAGATTGAGGAACAAGGATGTCCTCATAAATAAAGGGAAGACAAATCCAAATCAGCCTTCCACTAGTTCTTTGAATGTGGAAAAGGGAAAAGAACTACAAAAGGATCCTTTTGCAAATAAAGAGGCTGAAAATGATGTACAAAGAGATAAAATAATAAAACAGGTGACTCCAGTTGATGCAGACAGAATTGGTTCTGGTTTTAACTTACAAAATGAAATTTCAAAGCTAAAGATCTCCGTTCCATTTAATGAATTATTGAGAAACACTGAATACAGAAATACTATCACAAAGGCGGTCAAAAATCAAGGAGAATGGCAATCTGACATTTTAGAGTTGAATGATGATAATCCCGCTATTTCGTTCGGGTCAAAGGTTGAAAATTTAGAAAGTGAAGAAGTCCCTCCTTTCTATTTAAGTCTAAATGTGCATGATAAGGTGGTCCAGAATGCTATGCTAGATTCAGGAGCATCGCATAACCTAATGCCAAAAGGAGTGGTGGAAAGTTTGGGATTGGAAGTAACAAGCCCTACAAAGATTTATATTCATTTGATTCTAAAAGAATAAAATGCCTTGGTCTGATTAAAGATATGGTGGTAACTCTAAACAAATTGCCATCTAAAACTATAGTTATGGATGTGGTAGTGGCAGATATTCCACCCAAGTTCAGGATACTGTTGTCAAGATCTTGGACCTCCAAGCTGAAAGGTAGTTTACATATGGACATGTCATATGCTACAATTCCTGTTCGAGATGGGATAAGAAGCTTATATAGTGAAAAAAGAACTCCTTATGTAGTAAGCAATCAATATAAACCTAAAGTTCATCACATATATGCTGTTGATACTGATCTGGGGTATTCTGTTTTCTTTAATGATGTTGTCCCACATGATTTAGAAGAGGCATTGCAAAAGAAGTCTGAAGAAAATAAGGAAAAAGAAGCGATGGAACAAGATGCTCCGGAAGCAAAACAAAAAAGAGAGGGCCAGTGGATTATGTACTTTGATGGGTCTACTGCAAAAATAGGTGCCGGGGCTGGTGTGTATATAATCTCTCCTATTCGGGATTTCAAAGCTTTGTCATACAAATTAACTTTTGAATGCACAAATAATGTGGCAGAATATGAAGCTTTGTTACTGGGGTTGCATGCTTTAAAGGAATTGGGAGCTCAAAAAATAAGGATCTTGGGAGATTCAAAATTGGTGATAAATCAAATAAATGAGAGCTATCAAACCAGGCATCCTCGGATGAGATCTTATATAAATGAAGTATGGGATATGTTGGGAAACTTCTTTACAGAGCATACAATTCAAGTAGTTCCCAGACATGAAAATTTGGTAGCTGATTCTTTGGCTGTGGCTGCTGGAAAATTTGAAACTCTTGTTGTTGGTCAGAGGGAATATCAGGTCGAAATAGTGAATAGACCATCTATTCCTGATAATTCCAAATATTGGCAGGTGTTCGAAGATGACATGCAGATCAGAAGATTCCTAGAACTCTCAACAGATTTTGTGAATACTCCTATTGACACTGAAAATGACAATGATGAAAGTATTCAAAATGATGATGAAGGACCTGGTGAAGAAAGGGGTAGTGCTGAAAAATTAAAGGGAACCTTGGGAGGTAAGGACATTATTCAATTGAAAAACAATTTCATACCAAGGGGTTTGATTCCTTTAGAAAAAAAATTTGATCAGAATGATGTTGCTAAGAACCCAAATGTAAAGCCGATGGATGATGCTATTGAAGATAAGAATATTGGCACTGCAGAAAATCCTAAGATTGTAAAATTATCCAAGAAATTACCTGAAAAAGAAAAAGAAGAGTATGTAAAATTAATGAAAAAGTATATAGATGTATTTGCTTGGAGTTATGAAGACCTTAAGGAGTATGATACATCTATCATACAACATACTGTTCCTATAAAGCCTGGTGAGAAACCTTTCAAATAGAAGCTCAGAAGGATAAACCCTAAGTTGCTTCCCATCATTGAAAAGGAAATTAAGAAATTGTTTGATGCCAAAATCATTGTCACTATAAGGTTTTCAAAGTGGGTTGCAAACATTGTTCCTGTTAGAAAGAAGAATGGAGAAATAAGATTGTGCATAGATTTCCGTAATTTGAATAAGGTTTCTATGAAGGATAACTATCCTCTACCCAAGATGGATCATATACTGCAGCAAGTGGTGGGAGCTGAAAGAATTTCAATGCTGGACGGTTTTTCTGGTTATAATCAAATCAAAGTGTTACCTGAGGATCAAGAGAAAACTGCCTTTACTACACCTTGGGGCACTTTTATGTATGCAAAGATGCCTTTCAGTTTGATGAATGCAAGAGCCACTTTCCAGCGAGCTATGGACATTGCTTTTGCAGGAGAAATTGGAAACTTTGTGGTGATCTATATGGATGATATCACAGTCTATTCAAAATATGACAGAGTGCATCTGCGTCATCTGGAGAAAGTGTTCATGAAATGTAGAATGCTTGTTATCTCATTGAATCCAAATAATTCTAATTTTGCATTAGAAGAAGGAAATTTGTTGGGCCATATAATATCAAAAGATGGAATAAAAATTGATCCTGTAAGGGTAAGTGCGATTTTGAAAGTAGGCGAACCCAGGAGTAAGAAAGAGATACAATCTTTCTTGGGACAAGTGAATTTTCTAAGAAGGTTTGTGCCGAGTTTCGCTGAGATCCTGATGAATATCACGAATATGTTGAAGAAAGGCCATGAGATAAAATGGAATGGTGAAGCCATAAAGTCTTTTTGGGAAATCAAAAAAGTAATATCAGAGGCTCCCGTGTTTGTGAGTCCAGATTTTACTAAAGAATTCTTAGTGTTTTCATATGCTTCAGAATATACTATAGCAGCAGTTTTATTGCAGAAAAATAATGAGAATTTGGAGCAGCCCATAGCATTTTTTAGCAAAATGTTGAGGGATGGAGAATTGAAATATGACATCATGGAGAAACAGGCATATGCTTTAGTCAAATAATTGAAGGATTTCAGGGTGTATATTCTACATTCACATATAATTGCACATGTTCCATCTGCTGTAGTAAAAGGGATCTTGACACAACCAGACATGGAAGGTAGAAGAGCAAAATGGATAGATACATTGTTGGAATACAACATAGAAATAAAGTCTACTAAGCTGGTTAAAGGACAAGGATTAGCTAAAATGATGGCTAACTCTAATTTTGAGGCTTTACAAATCAATTTCATGTCTCACCAAACTAATCAGTTGGATATAGAAATAAAAGTGATGGCTGATTTTGTGGCATATCCATGGTATTCCGATATTGTATATGTCCTTCAAAATTTACAAGCACCAGAAGGATTGACTAAGTCAAGAGCCAGATCCGTAAAATTGAAAGCTGCCAAATTTTATATTTTAAATCAGTATCTTTATTGGAAGGACCCAGGAGATGTGTTGCTAAACTGTCTTTTAGAAAATGAAGCTCAACATACAGTCCAAGAATTTTATAAGGGGGATTGTGGAGGACATCATTCGTGGAAGGTAACTGCCAATAAAATTCTAAGGGCAGGTTACTACTGGCCTACATTATTCACAGATGTTTACAAGGAAATCAGTAAGTGTCATCAATGCCAAATTTTCGACGGGAGAAGAAAAGTACTTCCTCTCCCTTTGAATCCCATAACAGTAGAGGCCCCTTTCCAACAGTGGGGTTTGGATTTTATTGGTGAAATAAACCCCAATTCATCGGGACAACACAAATGGATTTTGACAGCCACGTATTATTTTACAAAATGGATCGAAGCTATTCCCACTAGAAGAGCTACCGAAAATGTAACCATGGATTTCCTTGAGGAAAATATATTGGCTCATTTCGGGTGCCCCAGAAGAATAGTGACAAACAATGCAGCTGCATTTAAATCTAAGAAAATGATTGATTTCTGTCACAAGTAACATATAATCCTCAATCATTCAACTGTCTATTATCCACAGGGAAATGGGCTAGCTGAATCTTCAAATAAAATCTTAGTAAGGATCATCAGGAAGTTGTTGGAAGACAATAAAAGGTCCTGGCACACTAAACTCAAGTATGCTCTATGGGCTGACATGATTAGTACCAAAAGGGTGATTGGCATGTCTCTGTTTCAGCTGGTGTATGGGACTGAAGTCATTTTTTCAGCGTCATTAGGGGTTCCAGTTATGAGATACTTCCAAGATCAGCAAGAAGAACCTAATCATATGCAAAGGAGGATAAATCAAATTATTGAGCTGGATGAGTGAAGGAATAAGGCTTATGACAAGGTGCAGTTACATCAAGAAAAAATGAAAAATACTTTTGACAGAAGAATCAAAGAAGAGCAGTTTCAGATTGACGATTTGGTCTTAAAATGGGATACACCCAAAGAAGATAAACATGGGAAATTCGATCATATGTGGGTAGGCCCTTATGTTGTGGCTATTTACAGAGGACAAAATGCCTTTCTGTTAGAATATCTGAATGGGGTTCTTCTGGAAAGTAACCTTGTTAATGGTAGGTACCTGAAACATTACCTATCCTAAGGAGGAGGGTAAAATTTGTATTATAGCCTATACATATTTATTTTTCTTCACAAAGTCAACCCGAAAGGTAAGATGAATGTATTTGAAGCCCACAGTGAAGGCCCTAAGATTCAGGAGGCAAGCTTTTCCTTTCTAAAAACAAAAAATAGTATATTTACGAAAAACAAAGATGAGTTTTATGGAAGTTACTGTAAAAAATAAAAAACAGGCACCTGGTCTACGGGTTCTTTGATACCTCACAGGGAGGATATCATCCCTAGGTGGAGCCAGCTATTAACACCATTATTTAGCAAAGGAGCAAGAGAACCATGATGAAGAAGAAATTATAGTGCTTGTCGATACTTTGGTTAAAATTTTATAATATGAAAGTATGGTAAAAGCCAAAAATGATGATTTGTCAAAAGATCTGATGGTGCAGGACCGAAAAAGAGAAGATCAACAGCCTATATTAAGTCCTCTCATCAAAATATGTGAGGAGAATAAAGCGCAAGCGGGCGGTTAATGTGATATATGGATCAACGGTCATTGATCCATCCAGATGAGATCCACGATCTATATAAGCTCCGCTTTGTAAACATGCACGATAGATAAAACCACGATGCTCTGCGGGATTGGATACATGCCACATGATCTAACGGTGGAGAAATAAAGGTAGATCTCATCGATGGTTGTGGAATACTCCGGAGCGGAAACCTGCACGATGGATACGATCAGGGCGCCCGACAGAATGAGGTACGTGGCATTTGATCCAAGGGTTGAGAATTAAAGGTGAAATAGATCAATGGTCACGAATGGACTCGGAGTGTGAAGGTGCATGGTAGATAAAGGTGAACGGTGGTTGCAGAATATAAACCACTGTCCACGTGGCTTATCGTGGTGGACTCCGGAGGCGAAAGTAGTTTAGTGGAAACCGCCAAAGGAATGCTCCAGAGTGGGGTCCTATAAAAAGGAAGTTGACTTGTCCCGTGGTTATTTTATTGGCACCGGAAGGGTGAAAAATACTTGTGGATTCGTCAACCTTCGATCATCACTTTCGATCACACGCCGCTATAGTTAAACAGGTAAGGCTTAAACACCCATAATTCATCCGTTTGAATTGCCATTGTCAACTAGATTATGCACCATGGGAAGGAATTGCGAGGGTCTCGCAGTATTGTAGATGATAGGGAAGATTACTTGGTTGATAGAGACAGAGGGGTGTGCGACCCCTTCCTATCTATAGGAAGCATATCAGTCACTAAGGAAAGGTTATGGCACTATAAGTCACAAGGGAATGATGTATTGAATGTTTGTAAATCTTTTTTGTATTATTTCTCCCTCGAGCAAACCTTGCATTTTCAAGAATTTGTAGAATGGTGTGCTGTCAATTACTCCCCTTCTCAGAGAATCATCGTAAGTCAGTCTACATCCCGAATACTTTGTAAAATTAATGCCAAATTCATCCACGATAACTTCAATTCGCCTGACAGCTATACTGACAGTCGCGAACCTATGAATGAGTCGATTCTTGCTGAATTGTATAAGAGCTGTGAAACTAAAGTCCGTTGCCAATTCCTGTCCAATATTTTGAAAGAAGGTCAATCTTTAGATGGTCTTTTCTTGCCTTACCTTGTGCATATTTTCAAAAATGAAGTTCAATTAGTTGTATCTCTAGTCTGTCAAATATTGGGTCTCGATGATGATTGCCGCGTAAGCGAAGTCATCCTTGGTTTTTTATTGAAAATAAGTTCTTTAGGTTCTGAATCCCATTCGGTTCCTATGTTCAGTCTAGATGAGTACTTAGCAAAAGCAATTCGTCTTCAGCTAAGCGAATTCCCAAAATTGAGGTTCTTTAAATTTCAGACTTACTTGTTGAACATGTTGTTATGTTCTAATGTCACTGAACTACAGATTTTGAGTATTCTCTTCTCTTCTGATTTTCCCAAGCAAATCAACATGTTTGAATTTGCCAATTCAATCATGTCGGAAATGTATAAAATGTTGTTCGATGAAGAATTTCCCCACGTGTTGGAGGAGATGAAGTGTTTGATGCAATCCTCACTCGAGGACCGAGTTGGAGATTGGTTCCTGCACAAATATTCCACTGTTTTAAGGGTATATGGATTTACCGTGCAGCCTTATAAGTTACCCGCTTTGCTAACCCCCAGGATTTTTGTTTTAGAATTCATGAGGCAAAGGTTGCAGTTTGAGGAAGAGCATTTTGGAGCTTTTAAAAAATATTCAAATATTAAATTCCCCCTCAAGGTTGGCTCTTTCATTTTTAAAAATAAAGGTGTCTTAGTGTTTATCGAAAAATTATTGGCAAGCATGGAATTCAAAAAGGAACTGAGGATAAATTAAGATCCCCACCATGTAATCTCCCTGAGGAAATAGGCCAACAAGAACAAACCGTTTGATCACCAGTCTATTGAAGGTTTGGTTGAAACAGCCAATTTGTTGCAGTTCATGGAGACTCCCGGGTCTGACAAAGATACACGTTCTGTACCAGTTACAGTATCCCAAATAACAGAGGGTACTAGTATTTTAATTAAAAGAAGTCTTTCCAAGATCGAAAGCATGGAATTAGATGAAGACAGATCACATAAAAAAGCTAAATTGATTCAAGAGGGTGGAATTTCAAGTGAAAAAATTTCTGATGATTTCAAGAGAGTTGCTCTAGTCCCAACGAAAGCAGTACAAATAAATCAGTTTTCATTTAAAAGTGTAGATGGTTCAGAGTCAAGCCCAACCTTCAAGTCAAAAGAGGAGCTCAAGGCTAGTTATATGGAGAAAAGAAAATAGTCTATGGAAGAGACAAGAAATTTGTTACCGCGAGTAAGAAATTTAAACAATCCGAAAACTTCTTTGATCCCTTCCAGGGATGCCGAAAGAAATACATTCAAGTTGGCCATGGTGAATGACAAAAAGGTGTTAGAGATGGAAATCTGGTTGGATAAAATTAGTGTACTAGATAAGATACAGCTTCACAAGCAAACAAGTGACATCATCTATTCAGACATGTTACAAGCTATGGTAAGAATAAATAAATTACAAATTTTGGTAGATAAATTAGAAATTCAATTGAAGCATGAAAGAGTTGAGAATAAGGCCAATGCCATTCAAATTAAGAAACTACAAGTAGATATTGTCAGTTCAGGCAATGAGAAAGATAACACTCAGGCAGTCAGAAGAATGCTAGAGGGAAAGGACAATGCGCTCCAAGTTTTAAAGAAAAAATTGAAGATCCCATGCACTGAGCATGTTTAGTCGTCTGAGTTATTGGGTCTGCAAGAAGAGAAAGACAAGATCCATCAAGAGATGATGGAATACAAAGTGAGAGTCGTTGAATTACAATAAGAAAAATCCAGGTGGGCAAATGAATGGGGTGAACTAATTTCTCAGATCTCCTTGCTGAAAAAACATCAAAATGATGAAAACGAGATCATGGAGGAGTTAATGAATTAGACTCCCACCGATGAAGAGTTGTCCATTGTGATTATTGATAAGCCATTGAATGATTTTTCTGTTGATGATCTGTTGGTTCCTATGTCCCAGGTGAGCTTAAAAGATGAGGAAATAAAGGAGTTAAAAGTAGAAAATGAAAAGATAAAATCCGAGTTAGCTAAAATGGGTGAAAGTAAAAACAAAATATTACAAGACAGGATTCAGCTACAGAAGAAATTCAATGAACTTAAAGAGAAAAGCATTGGGAAAGGCCCTCTTCAGGGGGCAAAACATATAATTTGGGACACCTTGTCTGTGGATATTACGAAATTTAGACACTATCTAAACTTTATTGATGATCAGAGTATTTTGATCAATTTGGCCCACCAAAGATTAAAGTTAGTGAATGAACATATGGAGAGAAGACCTCTTACTACAGCCCAGAACACATTGAATTTTTTAAATTCACTGACATACCAGAAATTACATGACATGGGAATAAAGGACAGGATATCAATAGTACTATGGGAAAATAATTTTATTCACATGCATCATTTAATGAAGAAGGTCCAAGACAGAGCTGATGAAATGGTTTTACAAGTTAATAACTTCAAGCAGGTTTTTAAAGAGCTATTTGAGGATGGCCTACCTTCCTTTTGGGATGAGAAGGGCTAGATGTTTTCTCAAGAGCACTATCACATCTTGTTAGTTCAGAGCTACATGGACCATTCCAAATTTGATGATTTGGAAAAAGGCCTAACAGGAAAAGCTATTGTGGACAAATTGACAGAGGATTTTGAAGTTTTACAAAAGTTCCTGATTGTCAGGAAAGGACTGCCCAAGGTATCATACAAGGCTTACATGGATCTTGAAGTGGAAATTTGAGAGATGATGGAATGTGACACCCCAAGCGTGGAGTAGTGGAAAGCCGTGGAAAGGTTCGGGAAGACAAAATACATCGTGCATTCATGAGAATAGCTGTCGCGTGCTGAGGAGCTGCCAGGATGGGCCTTGTACCAAGTTGATTTAATTAAATGATTAGTTAGGATTGAAGCTGTAGTTTATTCCTAGAAATTAGGAATTTAGTTACAAGACTTTAAATTAATCCGGTCATTCAGTTATGAATCTTCTTGGAAGATCGAATTATTTTATGTATATATTTGCATCTATTTTATGAGATGGGGGTTGGAACCCATCCTATTGTTGAATGTTTTGAAAGACATATACATTTTTTAGCAAGAAATTGAATGTGGAGAAATTATCAAAGATTCCTGTGCCATTTGTATTACAGTCTGTGCTTCTTCTTTGTGATTGTGTTTTCCTGTGTTCATTCCATTCTGTTTGCCTCATATTTGGAACCAAGTGTTAAATGATTGGAATTCATATTTATTATGCTCTGGTCATTGTTTCAAATATTTTATAAACCTTTCTGCTAAAATCAATATTGAATTCATATCTTGATGCTCTGTATTGATGGACTGTGCTCTACTTCTTCTGCTCCAAATGGATTAAATGAATGACTGTAATTGTGTGGTTACCTTGCCTTTGAAGAGCTCTTATGTATACGATTTTATGTTATCTTATTTATATGTGAATCCATGCCCAATGGTTATGTGTATTGTTTGAACTACCTTTATAATCTTTGAGTCTTGATACATATATCTGGCCTTGTTAAATCTGTATCTGAGAGATCCCTCTCTGGAAAGAAAAGTCAGTTTCTTTCTAAAAGTGGTTTTTGTTGTTACCTTGGAATTTACCTTTCACAACCTTGGGTACGTTCTGAGTGCTAACAAGATTTTCATATCAATCTTGAGTATTTGAGCTACATTTTGAGAGATTTTCTAGATAAAATTTGAGTGTTTTGCAAGTACTTTCATCAAAATATCACCACTAGTGCAAGAATATATGGATCAAAACCATACATTACTCATTCCATTCAAGTAATTCGAAAGGAAGGCCAATATGGTCATCCAACTTAGATCTAAGGGTCTCTACAGGGTCACCATGGGTACAGAAGTGGAGCCAAACTCTACAGTAGAGAAGTCGAAATAATTCAATAGACTTGATGAGGCCTTTGGATTGTTGTGTCTAAGAATTTCAAGAGAGCTCTTATTTCATGTTAACAGTTTGACAACCGCAAATGAGGTGTGGAAAAAGCTCGAATCTCTCTTTGGGAAAATTGATGACTTGAGGGGAAACCAGCTTGAAAATGAGCTCATTGGCCTGAGCCCAATGCATTTTGATATTATCTAGGAGTTATTCACCAAAATTAAGTCTCTAGTACTTCAACGCAAGTAGTGTGAAATTGAGAAGAAGGAAGATCAGTTAATACTATAAATCCTTTCGAAGTTGGGGCCAGAATATTTAGTTTTTGTTAGCACATTCCTTTATGGAAATCTAACCATTAGGAATTGGAAAATTCCAACACTAGCAAGATTCATGGAGTCCTTGAACTACGAGTAGTAAAATCTAGTTCAGATGGGAACCATCAAGGAAAGTAAGGATCAAGCCTTGGCTGTTGGTGTTTTGAATTCCTCCAAAGGAAAGTAGATATCCAAGAGTTCGAAACAACCATCGAATAAGAAGTCAGACATACCCAAGAATCCTGATGGGGGTTCGAATCCTTCAAAGGATAAGGACAAGAAGGGAAAGGATAAAACCAAATGAACCTGTTTCCACAAGGGATAGAATCCAAATAGCTCCTGCATGAATAATACCATTGACATGATGGCACAATTACTAGAGAAAAACAACATCCATGTCTCATATGGCGCAAGGAAGAAAGATGGTAGCTCATATTCTAAGAACAATGAGAAATTCCATGCCTTGGTAGTAGTTTCCTCTGATCCCTCTATCTTCATTATTGATTGAAGATAATCCAGGAATATGGCCTCTATCAAAGATATCTTCTCCTCCAAGCATTTGAATAGTGACAAAGTTGTTTGAATGGGAGATAACTCTGAGATCCATACCATCGGAGTTGGAAAGATCAACCTGGAAAATGGATATTTCAATGATGTCCTCTATGTACCAAACTTGGCAGAAAATGTTTTGTCGATTTACCAAATGACACATACAGGAGCATCCAAAAGAGTAAATTTACTCCAGATTTGGTATAGATAGTAGAAATCTCCTCCAACTATGTTGTGTCATTGGGGTATGCAGATCACTAATCTAGAATGTATAAATTCTCAAAATTTCGTCCCAATTACAGAGGGAACGTGCTCTTAACTCATGCAAATGATACCTCCAAGTTATGGCATGAAAAAATTTGACACATGAACTACAAGTACCTTCAAGCACTGAACATGGATGAGATGGTGGAAGGGCTTCCTCCAATCAAATATTCCAATGGTGCATGCATTGTTTGTGTAGTGGGAAAGCATACAAAGTGCGGCTATGAGAAGGGGAAGGATAAGAGAGAAACACAAACACTTGGATTGATACAATCATACCTCATTGGTCCTCTTCCCACTCCCTCCTATGGAGGATCAAAGTATTTCCTCACTTCCATCGATGAATACTCGAGTTTATGTTGGGTGTAATTCCTTAAGATAAAATTTGAAGTCTTTGAGACATTGAAGATTTGGAAGGCCCTAGTGGAGAACCAAAGTGGGAATAGGATTAAAATCCTTAGGAAATATAATGGTAAATAATATGTCAATGAAAATATGCACCATCTTTGTGAGGAATGTGGTATCCAAATGCAACATTCGGTCCCCTACACACCACAAAAAAATGGTGTGGTTGAGAGGAAAAATAGGGCTCTCAAAGTGATGGCTACATGCATGATTGAGTCAAAGGACTTGAGTCCCGAGATATGGGATGAATCCATCAATTGTAATGCATATTTTCAGAATAGGAATTTACATAAATAAGTGAAAGGGAAAAACCCTACAAAGGTTGGTTTGTCCACAAACCAAATGTCTCACATTTCAGATTTTTTGGCTTAAGGGTATGGGCTTGAATTCCATCAAAAAAGAGGAAGGGATTGCAGCCACAGATTAAAAAATGTACCATGTTTGGTTATGGTGAAGACACAAAGGGTTATAAGATATTTTATAAATCCACACACAAAAATTTCATTTAGAGGAGTGTGCAATTCGAAGAGGAGATCATACCATATTTTGAGCTAGCACCGGGGGAATGCTCTTCTCCCCCACACCATGATGATGTAAGTGATGATTCAAACTATGATTTTTTTTATAATTATGATAAGGAAATATATGAAGATGATATTTATGTACATGAATCACCTTAAAGGCGCAAATGTGCTGAGAAAACTATACAAAGTGTTGGGGATCTAGCAAAAAATCCTCTAGATCCTAGGAAAACAAGATCCCAATTTCACAATGCTTCTTATGCAAGTGAAATTTCTCTTGCTGAGAATTTTTATATGATTATTGGATCTGATCAATAGTCATATCAGGAATATTTTCATCATCCATGGTGGAAATCATCCATGCAAGATGAATTCACTTCTCTCCAAGAGAATGAGAAATGGATGATTAGTTCCCTTTCCTTCCAAGAGGAAGCTTGTGCAATGTAAGTGGGTATTTCAAAAAAATTGTTGAAGATCGTTCTGATGTTAAGTACAAGGATATATTATTTTCTAATGGATTTTCTCAATTCCGAGTGGACTACACTGAGACCTTTGCACCAGTTGCAAAGATGGATTCAACTAGGCTAGTTCTAGCCATTGCTACTAGTAAATGTTAGGAAGTTCGCCACATGGATGTAAAGAGTGCATTCCTCCATGGTGAAATATAGGAAGAGGTATACATGAAGAAACATTAAGGTTTCCAAAAGGATATGTCCCTTGTTTTCAGGTTGAAGAAGTCACTCTATCGGCTCAAGCAAGCCCCAAGGGCTTGGTATGCTAAAATTGATAGTTTTTTTCTCTCAATTGGTTTCATTCGATGCAAGTATGATACAAATGTGTATTTTCAGAAAAATGATGATGTATTTCAGGTTATTTTAATTTATGTGGATGACCTCTTAATTACATTGAGATGCACCAAACAAATTGGATCAATTAAGGAATCTCTACACAATGAGTTTGCAATGACAGATCTAGGATTTCTAAAACAATATCTAGGATTGGAAATTGAGAAATCTGAAAGAGGAATCATGCTCATCCAACATTAGTATGTTTCAGACCTTCTAATAAATTTAAAAATGGATGATTGTAAGGAATCCAATTTCCCATTTATTTGTGGAATAAAACTAGGTGAATTTGGTGATTCTCCTTTGGTAGATTGCTGATTATACAACAAGTTAATTGGTAGTTTGATGTACCTTACACATACTAGACCTGATTTAGATTATGTTTTCATTTCTGTAGAAAGGTATATGCAATAGCCACATGATCTGCATTGAGAGGTAGCCAAAAATATCTTTCAGTATGTTCAGAGAACCAAGAGCTTCGGGGTACACTATGTAGCTAGTTCTTCACTAGAACTAGTAGGATTTTCTGATTTGGATTGGGATGGAGATCCCAATGATAGAAAGTGCACAACAGGATTTTTTTTATGCTTTCTGGTAGTCCCATTTTATGGTATAGTAAGAAACAACAAACAATTTATCTTTTTTCAGCAGAGGCCAAATATAGAGGAGCAGTGAATGCAACCACACAATGTGGTT
>LPNX010960395.1:0-11304 GCA_001517045.1 Pseudotsuga menziesii | reverse complement strand
CGATACAGCGACGGCACGTTCATTTTGCTTCCGATTTCACACCAAAAAGTATGAAACGTGGAAAACCTCCGTGGAAAAACCCGCGCTTTTGTATTAGTGATTGGCTGTGAGGCCTGGTGGAGTGACGCCAAACCTACAATCCTACCTAAGGCCAAGAGTATGGCTTTCAGCCCCAAAATATGAATCGAGGTTGTTGGGATTTGACTCCCAACCTTCTTTGTATTGTGAAGGAAGTACACAACTATGTAGTCATCTATGGTCAGCTCACCTCCTGGCCCATGAGATCGTAGGTTCACCACCTCCCTTATCGGGACAAACCTGTGATGAAATATATGTCCACAACCTCAATTCCGAGTGACATCCCAACTATCTGAAAAGTTTCAGACTCTGGATCCTAGTAATCTACCAGGAGCTGGAGTAGTCTTGGATTTTCCCTCAAGCTACCAAGACACCAAAACTTGTATAACCTGCATGCCCGTAATGCTTGTTGAGCCATGAGGTCAGCTTGAACAACTTCCTCAAGACCACCGTGTTCCCTCTCTCTCCACTCTAGTACCATCCTACACAAAAAAACACATTTTTTATCATTATTTTCCCATAAAAACCTTGTTCGCAGACCTATATGCGACTGTCTGCAAAACAGCCACATATGTACGTGGTTTTCGTGGAATTTTCCACATATGGTTAGCCCTATACATAGAAAAAATCTTGATATTTGCATGGGATGAAACTCCCAAGTTGGGATGGCCCAAAAAGTTAAATTGACCATGAAATTTTAAAATTTTTATATCAAAATGCAAGAGAGGGGCAAGGGAATTTACCTAGATCAAACGTGGAGGGATTCCCCCGGACGATGCTCCTGGAATTATCTTTTGAATTTCTAGACTCAAATGCACTATGGTGGGTAAAAATCCAAAACGGTATGAAAATTTTTGAAATTTTTACCCTTTCTATAGTTTTCGATTGTTTCTGACCATTTTGGACCGTTTGAACTAATTTGATGTTGTAAGATCCCGTTTTGAGTGCAGTTTGACCGTGTCTTTGACTCGTTCGTACCTATTTAAGGTATTATGTATAAACTGGCATATAGGTTAGGTTTTCATATCTGCTTGCATTTTGCATAGCCTTATGACCGTTTCATCTTAATCCTAGGTATGAACCCATTCCATCTTATCACGAAACCTTCTTGCTGCTTTTAGAAGTGACATGATGTGAATGGTACAACTTTCCCATACATGGGTACCCTAGTTAGATCTTGTATTGCATTTGGTTCCCATGCCGACATTTCTCCTTTAGGGTGTGGGAGTCCTTTGTATAGTACTGCCATGACTTTGAGCAAGAGCTTCATACTCCTCTTGAAATTTATGCTGGCCTTTCCCTCAGGACTCCCTTGTATATGTCAAGTTTTAAATACATCATCGTGAGTTTTTCTTGCCTTATTGAGCCTTATGTCGTCTTCCCTGATTTTGATTATCATCCATATAGCCCGATCTTGTCTCATGTCTAGCCAAGCAAAGCCTTTTTACATATCTTTTGCAGCTTGATTCCTCATTTTTTTACCAGGAGGGGACCTTCCCCCGAGTGTCGTTATCCTGCACATGTTTCCTTGCATTGAGAATAGGTATGTTCCATTGCCTGGAACTAGTTTGCTTGTCCCCTGACACTTGTCTCCTCCTAGATTTGTAACTATAAAGCACTTTTATTCTTTTTTCAAGCTTTTCAAAATATCTGAAAAAGTCCAAAAAATAATCAAAAAACCAAAAATCTGGATAGGAAAAGATGTTATCTTTGGCAGCAGTCGAGTTGTGTTGCCTTCGAACATAGCACTGTATATCACATCCATTGGTTGAGTTATTATTTTGACTTTAGGTGTTGTACTCGTTACTCTAATTTTATCTCCACCGACTGGTTACACTTCCAGTCCCTATGGAGCCTCTATTGATGCCTCCTGTGTCAGAGAGATGTCCTAGTTTACATATCGAGTCCATGTTTCCTAACTTCAGTCACCATTTTACTCTATGCTCTTGTTCGAAGGAAGTTGAATCCTTAGTGGGCCATTGTATATCTTCATCATGAATATTATGATCTATTATATATTGTACGTGGCGATGACCACACATGTCACATTTTGTATATCATGCATATTCATGGCCATTGTACTCTCATGTATCCGGGATTGCTATATGCATTTGCAGTCATATGCAGAGATTGATTATTGTACTATACTGATGGATGGTTGGTTCTTCCACTTGGTTTTTCATCACTCCACTTATGGGATGGATTTTATAATGTATTTCGGCCATCGTGTTACCCCTCTAACCTCACACATTAGGGGGAATCTGTTACAACTGATTTTACCACACATGGTTGATCACATATTTATGGTCTTCCTTGTCCCTTTGCAAACTCTTTTAGACCCCATGGACTGATATTGTGCTTTGATGTTTCCAATTTCATCCCTAAAAACACCTGTTTATTGTTGTATGCAACTTTTAATCCCATACTCACGTGTACACGCGACTTTTGACCTCAAACCTGTGTACATCGGGATGTGTGCATAAATCCAAATATTTTTGGATTTTTCCTTCATGTGTGTCCGAACCACTTGACTCTTGGCCTTCCATATACCTTGAGATCGCTCGGATTTGACCCTCCATTACCCATTTGGAGTGCTATATAAGGAACCCCTTGGATACATTGAAGAGGAGGAATTGAAGAGCAACGAAACTATAGTCCATTGTTCCCATAGCTTGCACATACTTGAGTCTACATCCCTTTGTCCCTTTGGAGCACTTTTTGTTCTTCCCAATCTTTCCTTTGCTTGTGAGCTTGCTATCAAGAGATGGAGGATATAGGTGGTGGAGGCCTAGGTGGAGGGCTCAATTTCTCCAATTCACATACGTGCTGACAGAGGTTGTCACTTGTGTAATATTTGATTTGATTAATAGAAATATCTTTTCCTCTCCAATAATGTGCATTTGAATGAATATTGAATCCATGGATATGTTTAATTGCTTACACATTGTTGATTATATATGCTAGAATAGATCTAACACCATATTATATAACATGCTTGTCTTGTTTGCTATTGTTGAGAGAAAATTGCTAGTGCAAGCAAGATTGGAAAAAGCTCAATGGGGATCTATTTCAACCGTCCAGAATAAGGTATGATTCAAGATGCTTTAGTGTTATATGTTTGGTTTCTCATGCATATTGGGAAGGTATTGGTTTCTCGTGTCGAGTTGTCTGTTGTGGTACACCCCAAGCCATAGGAAGGAAGTTTCTCTCCGTAACAACCACCAT
This sequence comes from Pseudotsuga menziesii, assembly GCA_001517045.1. Classification (NCBI taxonomy): domain Eukaryota; kingdom Viridiplantae; phylum Streptophyta; class Pinopsida; order Pinales; family Pinaceae; genus Pseudotsuga; species Pseudotsuga menziesii. Next base: position 8,001 of record LPNX010960395.1, on the reverse strand, counting down.
TCTAGTTCCTTTATTGTACAATCTGTCCTATTTCCACCATTTAATAGAATATGTGCTTATTGTATCTATTTTTTCATTGCAATATTCTTGTGTTAATGATTCTATATATGTTCTTTCATTTCATTCTCACATAAATCCGAATCATGCATGCTGCATGAATGCACACAGAGGTAGTGTCTCACCTTAATAGTGTGCATGGTGCGTCGGTAGGAAATTGTCGTTTGTTGTAAATAAAAAAGGGGTGTCATTGTTGCAAAATTGGAAATTTGATGGGCATAACCTCTTTCCCAAGAAATTTGGCACTAGTACTTCAGGGATTAGGGAAGATTCAAAGTAACATATATCATTATCATGGTAATGACAAGATTTTGGTGTAACAATGTCCAACTTATAGCTCCATCAACAAGAAGGAAAGTATATATTCTAGTAGAATTTCATCCATCTCTGTCTCCACCAAAGTCAAAATATGTAAAACCTTTAATGTGTAACTCTACCGATCTATAGAAAATAGTATCATATTAAGTGCCCCTTAAGAATTTGAATATCTGCTTCATAGAAGCCCAATTCTCCTTAGTAGGATTCTCCATGAACTGACTAACAACTCCCATTAATTGAGCAATATCTAATTTGGTGATCACCATGGAAAACATGAGGCACTTTACTATTAATGAATATGGTACATACTACATTCTTGTCTTATTTCCTTTTGTTCTAGGACACCGTGTGAAACCAAATTTGAAGTGTGCAGGAAGGGGGATCCGAACTGACTTTTCATTCTTCACATTGAAGTGGTGCAAAATATTTTAAATATATGAAATTTGAATTAACCATATTTTTTCAAATTTTCTATCCCTATGTATCTTCATCCCTAGAATTTGGCGTGTTGCTCCTAAAAAATCTTCAAAATTCCTATCCAACTAAGCCTTGAGATAAATAATGAAAATTCATCATTAGGCTTCTTATAACATGCACAATGGTTAACTTTAATCCTACTAGAATATTGGCTCTTCATGGAGTTGTCAAATTTTTTATACCACATCGTTAATGTATGTTTCAATCCATATAGATATTTCTTAAGTCGCAAACTGAACTCTCTTTGAATATTTCTTCATATCCTGAAGGTTAATCCACATATATCTCTTCCTTGAGATCAGCATGCAGGAAAACAATTTTTACATTGTATTGCTCCAACTCTAAATCATGTGCTACTACAAGTGCAAGCAAAACTCTTATACTAGTCAACTTCAAAATTGAAGAGAAGGTTTCATTAAAGTCTATACACAAATTCTACGCATAACCTTTTTCCACCAAACGATCTTTATAGTGTTCCAAGAAGCCATCGTTGTTATTCTTTACTTTGTACACCCACTTGTTAACTTAACAAAATTTCATCCAAGTGGGAGATACACAAGCTCCCATGTTTCATTCTTGTGTAGTGATTTTATTTCCTTGTCCATGGATTTCATTCATTTAATTGTGTTCTAAGATTCTTTAGCTTCGTAAAATTCATTGAGATCATCATCATCATTTAACAAAGAAAAATATGAATGAAAATTATGGGAATACCTTTCTATAATCATTTTGGGATGTATAGATCTTCTAAGTTGTGAATGCTAAATTTGATTCTTTTCATGTTGATTAGAAGCTTCATTTTCATTTTCATTTTCATTTTTATCTTTGATAATTTCTACTTCAACAGGTACAATCTTAGGTTTTTTTATACCTCCTTACTTTGCATGTTATTTTCATTAAAAATAACATTGTAACTAACAATTACCTTGTGGTTAGTAGGATCCTACATTCCATACCCCTTTATTGTAATATCATAGCCGGGAAATACACATTTCTTTGATTTTGGGTCAAGTTTAGACCTTTTATATTTAGGAACATGGGAAAATGTGTCATATCCAAAGGTATGAAAATGAGATTATTCAATTGGATTACCACACCAAACCTCCTCTAGGATCTATCCATCTAACACAGTTGTGGAAAAACTATTAATAACATAAGCATCTTTATTAACAATCAATGCCCATAATTCATTATCTAACACATAGGTTCTAAGTATTCTTCTTGAACGTTCCAAGACCGTGGAATTCATTTTCTTAGACACAAATTTTTATTGTGAAGCATATGGAGTAGCCTTCCGGTGCTTAATTTGTTCCAACATGTAAAATTTGTTAACTCCTTGGATCATTACGATGCTCCATTATCTAACTTGAGACATAAATTGAGATTTTCTAATCCTTTCTCTACTCATGTATTGAACTTCATAAACTTCTTAAAGTATTCTGAATTATTTTTAAGAAAATAAATCCACTGTACTCTTTTAGAACACTTATCTAAAAAAATTAGCAAATACCTAGCACCATTTATTTATTGGGTGGTGATTGGTCCAAATATATCAAAATTAATAAGTTGCAAAAATTCAGAACTTTTATCAAATCTTGTAGTAAACTAAACTCTCATTTGTTTACCAAAAATGCAATGCTCACAGAATTCTAAATTATATGACTTAATCCCATAAACCATGCCTCAGTCACGTAGAAATTCCTAACCTTTTTCACTCATATGTACGAGGCGTTATTTCCATAGAATCATTACATCTTGAGTGTTTCTTGAGGTTGTTGTTTCTTCATGCTTTGTCACCATATCATTGGAAAAATGATGTAGGGACCCATAAGAGTATCCTTTTTCTATCACTAGCACTCCTTTTGTAATATTTTAATGATTGTAGTATAATACCCCATATCATCCATCATATTGATTGAGAGAAAATAATTATATAGATCAAGTACATGTTGTACACCACATTTATTCCTCAAGTTCTTAACATTCATCCAACCTAATCCTACTATCCCCCCTTGCCACAATTTCTAAAGGATTATCATCACCCAAGTAGACCGATCCACCAGTGTAGGGTTGATATTTAAAAAAATAATCTCTATGTCGAGACATGTGGAAAGATGCACCTGAGTCCAACCCCAATAATCTAAAATAGATCTATTTTTACTAAGACAAAAGGTCTTGAATATTTCCATCTATTTTGAATCTACTATATTGGCCTTAGCTGATGGCTTACCCTACTTTTTATCATTCTTTCCCTTTTTTAGATGCCAATGGTATTTCCTTGACTGCCCCTTGCCACAATTCCATAATTTCCCTTTCATCTTGTGTCCTCTAGAATTAGTTATAGATAATCATATACCTTCTTGACCTATTTCGTTACATTGACCCCTCATATATAGGGCCTCATTGGTAGAAGGTTCCAGAGATGATTTTTCCCTTAATTCTTCTCCCAACAAAGTGGCTACCACATCATCAAATTTTAAATTTCATTATGATGAGTTGGTGATGGTCATCACCAAAAAATCGTAAGTATCTAAGAGGGAACAAATCAAAATTATTTTTCTATCCTCACCCTATATTTTTGCATTAATCGAGACAAATTTACTAATAAGGGTAATAACCTCATTTAGATGCTCTTCCACAAATGAACCCTTTTTCATACTTAGATGATAAAGCTATTTTTTTAGGAAAACCTTATTTGTTATTGATTTAGTCTAATAAGCTTCTCAATTTTCTCCCAAAGCGATTCACAATATTTTCTTTAACAACATCAAACAATATATAGTCTTCTAGTTAGAAAAATTGTATAAACCACCTTCTTTTATAGATTTATCCATGCCAAATATATAATGTTGCTAGTTTTTCCACAACCCCTTCCAACAATCAACAAATTTTCCATCTTGATAATCCAAAATGATAATTTGTTTCCAATGAACTTCTCAATTTTCAATTTTGTTATTCCTTTTGTCATTGTTGCAACTCCCACTAGTAGAAAAACCGAGGTCAATGAGTTTTCATAGAACCCTACTATGATACCTGATGTTAGAAAACTATAAAAAACAACAAATACAATAACAATAGAACACAATATTTACATGGAAGTTACCCTTTTGTGTGCATATTAAACCATGGGGCAATGACAACTTCAAATTTCTTTCTTTTTCTGCAACAACTTATAACTATTTATTGTACAAAAATGTTAGGGGTCATTTCCCATTTATAGAATATGTTTAAAAGGATTATGAAAGGAACCAAGATACATTGGAAGGTTCAAGAATTTTTTTTCTTCAGTGCTCCACTTGCACATATCCATATAGGGTTGCTTGGTCCCCCCCCGCCACCTTGTGAGCCCCTGGATGCATTGAATGCATAGGAATCATGAATGGATATAACCATGCACTATCCTATAGGAAAATATTAGATATTTGGATACTGAGTTCACACCTTAACATGAGAATCACCTATGAGTGGAGATCCATTTTTCTTATAAATTTCAATCCCATGTCTTTACCAACATGAGCATCACGCAATGCTATGAATACTATGTGACTATTCAAAATTGTGAGAATCTAAGATGTTATGTCTACTAGATAGACTATGAAAATTCATGAGTTAGCCATTAATATCTTACACTACACAAATAATTTCAAAATTAATATTTCATATGTTGCATTGTGAGAACCCCCAAGGTTTAAACAAAACAATAAAGGGATCTCTAAATGAATAGTTCATAAGGTATGATAATTGTGATAGTTTTGTGAATGGGTAGAAATCTATGTGGGCTCAACTATAGGGAAAAATTCCATGGTTAAGTGTGCTCGAGACAAAACAATATTCTAATAGGATAACTTCATAGGAATTATTGGTTATTGTGATCAATTCATGGAGGTGATGATTGGTTCTATATGATTATTTCACTAGTTTGAATTCAATGCAATGAATGCTAAATGGACTATTCTAATTCATGAGAAATTTCTCATTGTCATTAGTTATCATGGGACTTGGGTCATGTATTTATGAGTAAATCCTTGAAGATAATCCTCAAAAATGTATTTCATATGTTGGAATCTGAAATCCCCCAAATATTAATTGCAAATGTTGCAAATTTACTCTCTATGGACTATGCGCTAGAGTTACCACATAGTATGATGTTCTATGTCAAGAGTTAATGCTAGACTAAAATATATAACGATCCAATATTTCTATTGGGAGCACAAAGGGGCTATGAGTCTACGAGAGGGTAATATTAAACGGGATCAATGGGAAATACAACATTGCTTTCCTAGTGTTAGTTCAAGTGAGATATGAATCCATAGAGAAGGAAGTTGAAAGAGGGTCCATCGAAAATAACATTTTTATTTCCAATTGATCGCTCAAAAACTCCCATATTTTAAATCTTGTACCATAAATGAAACTCAACAAGAAATTGAATTATAAATCCAAATATGAATTCATGAAGTGGTTGGTGAGGAAAGTGTGCCTCATATTAAAAAAAATTCTAGGGAGGGTACTTTCTAAGGAAAAATATAATTATTTTGGGAAGGTGGAGAAGTTTTTCATTTCATTCTCCTTCAACAATATATTGCATTCTTCTTTTTTATTCTCCATTTCCATACTACGCCCCGAGGGGGGTATTGGAATTGGATTCTATAATTACCTATAAAGAACACTAATAGTCCATGAATAGGAAAGTTGTGTGAGAATATAGGCTAGGGAAAAATAGGAACTTAAAACCTTCATGCTTACATTGTTCATTAGTTCCTTTTGAATGAATGAATTATCTCACTAGATTTTCCTCGAGAGAAATCAAAGTTGAGATCTTCTTATTTTCACTAGAGCACATGTTGGTATGATTTATTAAGGGATTGCATAAAAGAGAATGGATTCACATAGAAGATGTGTTGCGTATGGCTACAATAACAGAGTACCACAATTAATTGAAGGTTGGATATGGTGTATATAGCTTCTTGTAGTGAGAAGATTCATTGAGTCATGCCACATTCTGAGTTAAGTTGAGTGTCCTTAATCACATAGTTGGTTTTTTCACCATGGTGGTTTCATGGCCTAGATTCTGGTGGCGTGTACAATTGAGGCCTATGGTTGGGTACTGAATCCATTTTATGCAACCAATTTCTCGGAATGTTCTTTGTCAAAATATAGGTGTTCAACTCTTGTTCTACTTCTTTGCAATTTAATTCTGTGGATTATATCATAATGAAAAACCCATGCATGCAATGTTGTATGAATGCAATTAAGATTGAATATATGCATGTACTTGTTCTCTTCACATTATTATATGTTTAAATTTTACTATTACATATTTAAATATGCACTTAGCTTGCATTAGTAGTCCACTAGGCTTCTTCTAGAACCCAAATCTAGTTTTAATTGGTGAACTAAAATGTTAGTTATAGAAACTTGATATTATGCCAAGTGGGTACCTAACATGGGATAAAAAAACATGGATGGGTACGACACACTATGTCACTATTCTTATTTACTTAAGTGTCAAAAGATAAGCTAATATATTGACAAAAATGAAATCTTTTTGGATCCAAAATGGATGTGCGTAAGTACCATATAAACTTATTAATACTCTACATTTGAGAAATTAGATTTTGGGATATCTTAAAGATGGTTTTGAATTTGTTAAATACTTCATGGCATTAAATTCCAGCTCGTTTTTAGATCTTAAACAACATTTTTGGCCATGTGAAAGTTAATGCGTGTTGTAGGGTCATTAATGGAAAGAAATTGTTTTTTTCTTTGACATCTTTCCAACAAGATGGTGCATGCCTAAATTTGATCTCGTAAGAGAAATCCACATGTCCCTAGATAGATTTCCCATCAATATGTCTTCCATATGTACAAGCCACAAACATGTCAACTCACCATAAATCAAATATATAGAATTAATAACATATCATGGAGAGTTCACAAGAGACTGCTAAAAATATCATGGATGTTCCAAGAGGGTTTTGAAAGCCTACAACTAAACTTAAAATTAATCCTAGCTTTCCTGAAACCGAAGACGTAAATGGAAAAGGGTTCACTTTTGATTGCTCTTCCAATGTTCCATGGTACGAGTTGGGATGAGAAAGAGATACTCACAAAGAAGGTAGACAAAACCACATTCTATAATATTGTAGAAGACAATATAATGTCCCATAGCTTCGTGGTGACCTTGTACAACTTTGTATTTCTATATTATAATCTCTATCAAATATAAGAAGACAAAAAACATAGTTAATCTTTGGCTTTCCTTATGAGATTGCAAAGTAAATATTTATATTCAATAGGTGGTTTTCTTTTATAATCTATTTCATATATTGCAATGACTAAAAATACAAATGATGTGTTTTTATATATCTTTAAAAAATTAAGATCATCAGCAATCGACATTAAGCTCGATGTAGTAATTTCATATCTACAATTACAGGACACAAGAGAGAACAAATGGCCTCTCATAACCTTGGCATAACTAGATCGACCTTCTAATCTAAAGTCAAAGTCAGTGAGCATTCGATAATACTTTCGTCCTAAAACAAAGATGTTTTGTTTGCTCACCCTCCATGTGTGTGATTCACTCAAGGAAACAACAAAACGTATCCATTTATTAACAAGCTATTGATGTAGTAAGGTTCAATTTTTTTTTGAGATTTTTTCATTGGGCCTAAAAATTGTGATAATCTAATATAGATTTAGATTGAGGTAAAAATTGTGATAATCTAATAGATTTAGATTGAGGTGCAAATTAATAAAACAATAGTATTTTTATATGAGCAAAGTAGAATTTAAGCTTGATCGTGATTATCAAAAAGGAATTATTTAGGAATTATTTGTATATTAATAAACTGAGTTTATAATATTAATAATTATTTTCAAAGAGAAATTGTGATGTTAGGGAAATTTAGTTGTTAAGAAAAAATTAAAGGTGAGTGTATGAAGTTGGTGAACCTTTTATATGTAATTAGATTTTTAAAAAATTCATCATATTTATGTTATAATTTTTTGTTTTTGAGCAATCATTTTATGAAAAAATATGTCCCACTACTAGACACTCACCTCTACACATCAAAATCCAATCCATCATCATTACATTAAGACCTTGAAAAACAACAATAATTAGATTTTTAGAAAACTCATCATATT
>LPNX010960363.1:512805-524435 GCA_001517045.1 Pseudotsuga menziesii | reverse complement strand
TATTTAATGATTGAAGGCACCTTAACTGACTGTAACTAACTCGTTGAACTGATTGTAACCACCAGTTAGTAGTTAGGTGCATTAATGTCACACAGATCACCCCCAGAGTGCTCCAGTTAGCCTCCTTGATTGTAGGAGAAGGCTAAGTTAGCCTCCTTGACTATAGGTAGGCGTGGGTGTGACTGGATGATGGCAATTAATGTTCCAATGATGTCAATTAAACTTAGGATAGTGGTTTAACTAGGCCAATTTGACCAAAAGAGTGTGTATGATGGTAAATGTCTCCAACATTCCCAGGTCGCCTCCTTCGGGATAAAGTGCTTCCATTTCACTTTAACTCAAGCGATGATTTAGTTCCGAAGAACAGTTTCTTTCTTGTCCAGAATGCGAACAAGTTTCACCATAAATTCACACTCTAGTTCCACCTGTACCACATTCCAATCAATGATGTGAGTGGATTCATCTACATATTTCTTCAGTAATGAAACATGAAAAAAATTATAGATTCTTAAGTGTGCTGGAAGAGTAAGCTTGTATGCCACGGGTCCAATCGTTCCCAACACTTGAAAGGGTCCACAGAACCATGGTGCTAATTTGGTGCTGCTTCCCAGTTTTTGGGAGCTCTTTTTGTGCTTGAATCGAAGGTAAACATGGTCTCTAACTAAAAACTCTCTATGGTGTCTTTTCAAGTCAGCATAAATCTTCTGGAAATCCTGCTCCACCTTCAAATTCTTCTGTACTTCTTGAACAATTTGTTCCATGTATTCCAACATTTCAAGTCCTATCATCAAGAAATCCACAGGACTATCCCAGCTAATAGGGGTAGTACACTTCCTTCCATACAGGATTTCAAATTGGCTCATCTTGGAAGAGGCCTAGTAGCCATTATTGTATGCAAACTCTCCCAGATGGAGATAGTCTTCCCACTTAGTGGGTATTTCCATGACATACATCCTTAACATGTCGTCAATGACTTTTTTTTTCATTCCATTGTCCATATGTTTCAAGGTGATAGCTAGTGCTAAAGTTTATCTTGGTTTCCAACCTTGAAAACAATGACTTCCAAATGTTGGATGTAAACTTAGCATCCCAGTCATAAATTACCATCTTTGGCACTTAGTGAAGTCAAAATATCTCCTTCAGGAATACTTCTACAAAAATGACAGCCTTATAAGTTGATTTCATAGGTATAAAATGAGTAGACTTGCTTAATTTATCAACTACAACCATAATTGAATAATGTCGTTTTTGAGTCAAAGGAAAACCTATGATAAAATCCAAATATATTACCTCCCATTTCCATTCAAGAATTGGTAATGGTTGTAGAAATAATAGATCAATGCTATGTGCAATGATGCTAAGAATAAGCATAGAAAATAGATCTTTCTACTAAGAATTCTCACAAGCATACACAAGAAAAATAGAGAGAAGAAAAGAGACTGAATCACATGAATGAAGAGATGAATATTGGTGTATCTTTCCATTAAATAATGATGAATAATAGTGTACATAAATATTACATCTCTCATAGGAAAATTGAATTGTATGGAAACAACTCATAAAGCTAAAAAAGGATGACTTACCAAAATATAGCAAAATCCCCATAGGTGGATAAAGCACTTACTAAATCTATCAAGGACCTCACAAGTTGGAAAAATCATGAGTGATTTTTCAAGGATATTGAAATAACATGCTAATCCTATAAAATGGAGAAAAACTAATGGAGGATGGGTTGTAAACAAAAGCTCCCAGTTTCCTAGTTGACTAGCTTTTATCTTATCCATAGAAAAACAGAAAAAGCACAATAAAGCATAATCTATTGTAAATTCCTGTATACTAATTCTAGATGGTCAAAAGGTGGTCAAAATCAACATAGAATTGGAAATAAATCATTCCTAGGATATACATGGCATGTATTGACTTTAAGGTGCAAGTGGATGCCAACTAATTAAGCTAGTGGGTGAATAATTAATCAAATAATGATTAATTATTTTCTCCTAAGTTGTGAGTGGGTTTAATATATTCCTACACCCCCCTATAATTCTGACTTTATGATGGTATGACAAAAAATATAGATGCATATGGATGCATATAAGGCCCAGCAACAAGGCTATGGTCACGCTTTAACAATTATTATGTCCAGAAAAGTGAGGAAAGAGGCAACACCACATGGGGAAAATCCTCCCTTAAGATAGGACAAGGCACAAAATTTGAAAGATGTCTTCAATATATCTTCATATTCACTTTAATAAGCTGAATGAACTGCTTCTAGATGAAGGACTTGCTGAAGAAATCATGAACTCTGTGATCATGCGCTGGAGTGTAGAACCTGCAAGAAGGAAGAGCAGAGACTCCTTGTATCTCATCAATTGATGAAGTAGGAGAATTATCTGAATGCTTATTTCTACTGTCAAACTCTGATCTACAAACATAATCTGAAATGGAAAAGAGATATGTGCATACTCCTTTCCAAAGAGTACAAAAAATAAGGCAATTTATTTCACACCCAATTCCCTGAATAGCTGCAAAATTGTGATGTGAATCACATGTCAATATTCCAATCTGATGTAGCACCTGTATAGATTTGATATGAGGTTTATAAAACTCTGATATATCAAAAATATTAAAATATGGATCAGCAAGGACAAAGTCTTCAATGGCTCCATGAGGATATAGGGCTAGACTAGAAACATTATGAGCAACTAGGGAAAACTGATAGGTGTAAAAATATGAATGATGGATGGGCATAAGATCTGAATCATAAGTATTTAGAATGGATCCAAACATGTTTAATACCAGTCCATATATGACTAAGGACATGGATAACCAGCCACTGAAAGTTAGGAAAGACTTCAAACCATGTAAGATAAATATCACTGCATAAGAGACCAATGAGGAATCAACTAGTGATCTTGGGATTTGTATAGTCTTTGGATTATTGAGAGCTATGGTAGATGGTATGGATGGTGGTATTATATGTGTATCAACCTGCAAATATGCTTCTAAATCAGAATCGAAATGATCACATATAAGCATATCAATAGACTCATAGGAATACACTGGTAATGAATCCTCTGTATGAAAGGAGGAAAGAATGAGATGTTCACAATCTTCAAGAAGGCTCTGAGTATTGATGCCAAGAAAAAGGGAGGATATGCTGAAGCACATGAGATCAATTAAGTTAAGTGGTATGGAAAAAATAATGCTTGATGTGGCTAAGAAAACATCCTGGAAGTCACTGGATTGCGCACCATCAATGAGAGAGGTATGCACAAGGTGTGAAGAATCTGGCACATAGATCTCAGAATATAAGATAGGAGATTTAGAGAACAATGAATGGGTTATAGGATCACAATAAATATCAGCACCAGCTCCATATGTTACTTCTTTTTCATCGATAGTATCACAAGAAGAAAAATCGCCTTCAAGAGACATAGAAAAAGATGGCTCTTCAATATTTGCTTCTTCATTGAAGGAGGAAGCATTCGAATGAAAGAGGGCAGAAGCAACATGAATTGTATGAGAAAATTCTTCATCATGGTCAACTTCTTCATATAATGTAGAGGCCAATAAATCTTAAGAAAGAGAACAAGAGGAGATGCTAGGTTCACTCCATGCTTCATCTTCAATTTCCTGCAAACCAAAAGCTTTGTCCAAAATTTTCTAAAGCTCAAATGGAAATTCAGCAGAATCTATGAGATCATATATATTTGGAGACATTACCAAACACATAATTCCATAATATCTATCACAATTATTTATCCAATCAATCTTCTCTTCATAAAACTCAGGTTCACTCAATGCACCAATGGAGACATCAAAGAGACATTGCCTCTTCAAGTATGCACTCATAATTGGCTTCCAATCAGCATAGTTGAAAGGAGATAGTAGAGGAAATTTTGAATCCATATTGAATTTTTTGATATTCTCTAATAGATACTCTCTGCAACCTACAAAACAAACTAGGAGAAAATCTTGTAAGCTAGACAAGCTCTTCTTCAAAGAGGGATAGGAGACTGGAAGCGCTTCTCAACTTTGTAGAACTTGATAAAGCTTATAGCTTCGATACCATGTAGAAATAATAGACCAATGCTATGTGCAATGATGCAAGAATAACCACAGGAAATAGATTTTGCTACTAAGAATTCTCACAAGCATACACAGGAAAAATAGAGAGAAGAAAAGAGACTAAATCACATGAATGAAGAGATGAATATTGGTGTGTATCCTTCCATTGAATAATGATGAATAATAGTGTACATAAATAGTACATCCCTCATAGGAAAATCGAATTGTATGGAAACAACTCATAAAGCTCAAAAAGGTTGACTTACAAAAATATAGCAAAACCCCCATAGGTGGATAAAGCACCTACTAAATCTATCAAGGACCTCACGAGTTGGTAAAAGCATGAGTGAGTTGTCAAGGATATGGAAATAATGTGATAATCCTATAAAATGGAGAAAAAATAATGGAGGATGGGTCGGAAACAAAAGTTCCCAGTTTCCTAGTTGACTAGCTTGTATCTTATCCATAGAAAAGCAGAAAAAGCAGAATAAAGTAGAATCTGCTGTAAAGTCCTCTATACTAATTCTAGATGATCAAAAGGTGGTCAAGATCAACCCAGAATTGGAAATAAATCATTCCTAGGATATAGATGGCATGTATTGACTTTAAGGTGCAAGTGGATGCCAACTAATTAAGCTAGTGGGTGAATAATTAATCAAATAATGATTAATTATTTTATCCTAAGTTATGAGTGGGTTTAATATATTCCTACAATGGTTTGAAAAAACCTACTGGATGTTGGTGTTCAACCTTCACCTATTAGCATTCCAAACATTTAGACACGCAATCCACTAGATTTTCCTATAAATTGGGCCAAAAGAATTGCTTTCTGAGGGATGTTATCATATAGTGGTTGCTAAGGTGTCCCATATGAGGATTTTTGTGCATTTCATTCAAAATAAAGATTTTTAAATATGTAACATTAGGCATGTATATTCTTCCTTTAAACAAAATTAATCATGTGCCACCTTTAATTCTTTTGTACTTCCCAAACAATTTGTTCCATCTCTTGCAACATTTTAGGTCCTATCATCAAATGATGCACTGGACTATCCCAACTAACAGGGGTAGTACACTTCGTTCTATACAATATTTCGAATGGTCTCATCTTGGAAGAGGCCTCGTAGCCATTGTTGTATGCAAACTCTCCCAGATGGAGATAGTCTTCCCACTTAGTGGGTCTTTCCATGACATACATTCTTAACATGTCCTCAATGACTTGTTTTTTCATTCTATGTGTCCATCTATTGCAGGGTGATAGCTAGTGCTAAATTTTAGCTTAGTTTCCAACCTTCAAAACAATGACTTCCAAATTTTGGATGTAAACTTGGCATCCCAGTCAGAAATTACCATATTTGGCACTCCATGAAGTCGAAATATCTCCTTCAGGAATATTTTTACAATAATGACAGCCTTATAAGTTGATTTCAAAGCTATAAAATGAGCAAACTTGCTTAATTTATCAACTACAACCATAATTGAATAATGTTGTTTTTGAGTCAAAGGAAAACCTGTCATAAAATCCAAAGATATTACCTCCCATTTCCATTTAGGAATTGGTAATGGTTTTAAAAAACCTGCTAGATGTTGGTGTTCAACCTTCACCTGTTGACATTGCAAACATTTAGATAGGTAATCAACTAGAATTTCCTATAAATTAGGCCAAAAGAATTGCTTCTTGAGGGATGTTATCATCTTTTGGTTTCCAAGGTGTCCTGTATGAGGATTTTTGTGGATTTCATTCAAAATAAACAGTTTTAAATATGCAACATTATGCATGTATATTCTTTCTTTAAACCAAATTAATCCTTTCTGTTCTAGGATCAAGATGGTCAACACACTTTACACCTGATCCCGTCGCCAAGTGATGAACTGCATAAGTAATTAAAAGAGGTGCCTTAGTTCGATTGAACTAAGTAAGCCTCCATAACCAAGTAATACCTTATCTCTCAGATCATCATGGGAGAACAAGTCCCGCCACTCCACCACTTTGTTCCCATCAACAAAGTTAAGTTAGTTTTTCATAAATAAAAAAAGTACACATGTGGAGGAGTAAAACAATGATCTATACAATTCATTAATTCACCGACAGTAATAACTAAGATGTACAAATAGTTTAAATAACAGAATTAAGAAATAAGAAGTAAACAAACTAATAATCACTGAATGGATAAGAGATTAACAAGACAGTATAGCAGTTTCTGAAGAGATCGAAAGTATAAGTAGCCCATGTGATTCTGCATGAGTAATAATGATCCCCTTTGGCTAGTTTTCACTAGCCTATCGATTTTTTTTTTCAATTTTTTGTGACATTACAAGTGGTATCAGATCCCATTTTTAATACTGAAAGACTTATGGGTGCACCAGGAATTCACACAGAGAAAACAAAGGATGATAAGTAATTTTTGTTACTAACATAAATTTCTACTGCTATTAAAAAAATTTGTATTTCAAGAAAAATTTTACAACACTGTTCAATTTATGAATACTGAGGGAGAAAACAACTGACAAGAAGAAATGACCACACCCACTCTGGAAGTGAACTTGGTGGTCGAGCTAAACTCTGCTGTGCTGAAAACTTTGCACAGTCTTCAAGATGAACTGAAAAGTTTCAGAGAAGACAGTCTAAATGAAAGAAAGGAACAACAAGCTATAAATGAAGCATTATAGCATAACATGGCGGGAGGGGGACTGCAAGGTAAACCTACTCGGTCCACCAATAGATCCAAAAGAGAACCATACCATGAGTGGGCCAACAGCCCAAGAGAAGCAGAAAAAGTAGGTACGCCTGAAGCAACTAAAGGAGATCATCATAGTCCTACTAGTGATGACTCACTTTCTCCATGGAGAAAGGGCCAAGGAAGTGATGACAGTCTTCAGGGGGACTTTCAAAAAATAAGAGCTTTGACCTATGAAGGTGAAGTGAATATGGGAGAAAACGCTGAAGAATGGTTGCTGAGAATGTGTAAGCATTTCTAGGTTCATAACGATTCAAGTGTGATGCGGGCTAGGCTTGCCATCTATAACCTAAATGGTAATGCAGCAAGATGGTGGCAAGATTTAAAGCACACCAAGAAAGATAGGTTGTGAGAAATAAGCTCGGAAAAATTTTGAAAGATTTTCCAAAAAATATACATGTCAGAAAGGTTCTTTGACCATAAGGTAAAAGAGTTCCATGAACTGCGCATGGGTTCCATGACTATGGACGCACTTATAAACATATTTCTAGATCTGCTGCATTATGTACCATATATCAAATAAGATAATGTGAAGATCCAACAGTTCCTAGGATGTCTTCCTCCCAGTTTTCAGGACAGGATTGAATTTGACATGGCAAAGACTCTGGATACTGCACTACACAAGGCCCAACTATGTTATGAGCATGGCAAGTTACGATAAGAAAACTAGAACCAAAATAGAGAAAAGTCTAGAAACTTTTTTGATAACCGCAAGCCTGGGCCAAACCCACAACCTTATAGAAATAAAAATAATAGCTTTCAACCAAACAAGACCTTCAACAAAACTAGTATGAAGCCTTATGTACCATCTCCTAATGGTAATAAGCAAGTGGGAAGTGGAGCCAATGCTACCCCTTTAGCGATCAAGTGCTGGAGGTGCAACAGGCCACATTATGCCTGATATTCTAAGAACAAGAACAATGGAATGTTGCATAACCTGCAAGAAGAACCTACCATTGAGGATATAGCAGGAAACCTATGATTCTATGCAGCATTAGATGGCTGACACGCGGACCATCAAGCTACAATGGTCGAGATCGAAAGTAAGATCTTGAACACCTCTGTTTCAATAATTATTGTTCCCGATACTTGTTGGAGCTATGTCGCACCTAAGATTGTTGGTTTATGCAAGTTAGGAAAAGTAAAGCATGTTAAACCTCGGATCATTCAGTTAGCCACCGGTATGAAAAGAAAGGTTTCAGAAATTTTTAAATAATGTGCAGTAAACCTGAATGGTTTCCTTACTAAGGTAAACTTGAACATCCTACCTTTAGGATCGTATTATATTCTTATCGGCATGGACTAGGTGGAATAACACTATGTCATGCTAGATTGTCTACACAAGTCTATATTTTGTACTGATAGCCAAGGGAACCAAGTGAAGGTTCAGGGAATCCCAAAGAAAGTTTATGTAAGACAAATCTCTACCTTACAAGCAAAGAAGTGTGTTAGGAAGGGCTACAAGTTTTTTGCAGTGAACATCCAAAATGTAGAGTCAGATAGAGAACAACGCATAGAAGACTTCCCCTTTCTTGAAGAATTCAAGGACGTGTTTCCTGAGGAAATCCCTGGATTACCTCTAAAAAGAGGCCTATAAGTTTCCATCGAACTTACCCTAGGATCAGTTCTAACCTCCAAATCCCATTACCACATGAGTGCACCAGAATTGGTGGAACTCAAACTGTAGTTGTAGCAGTTAATAGAGAAAGGGTATATCTGACCCAATGTATCCCCTTGGGAAGCACCGATTTTATTCATAAAGAAGAAGGACGGTACGATACGGATGTGTATTTATTACCATCAGTTGAACAAAATGACTATTAAAAACTGTTACCCGCTCCCTAGGATCGATGATTTGTTCGACCAGGTGGGAGGAGCCAAAATATTTTCAAATATTGACCTGTGATCTAGGTACCATCAGCTACGTATCTGAGACAAATATTGTGGAGAACCTCCTGCAATAAACAATTAGAATTCATGATATAACATAAATTATGGATCACAGAAGAGATTTTATTAGTCACAGGCCATTTCGAGGGGGCAACCTTTGTTGAGCAAGCTCAATACAAAATAACTCTTTGATTCTTTCATTAGCCTCAACACATACTTGTATACTAAGTCTAATCTAAACAACTATTACCCCCCATGAATGTGGTATAATGAAACATAATAACTAGACAACTTAACAACTATTACTTACTCCCCATGAATGTGGGACAATACAACATACTGATGGGATGACATACAAATCATGTCCAATAAAATATACTAACAAAATAAAGAGGAAGGGTGAAATGGGTGCCTAAGGACAACCTTTGTTGAGCAAGCTCAATACAAAATAACTCTTTGATTCTTTCATTAGCCTCAACACATACTTGTATACTAAGTCTAATCTAAACAACTATTACCCCCCATGAATGTGGTATAATACAAGATAATAACTAGACAACTTAACAACTATTACTTACTCCCCATGAATGTGGGACAATACAACATACTGACGGGATGACATACAAATCACGTCCAATAAAATATACTAACAAAATAAATAGGAAGGGTGAAATGGGTGCCTAACATCCCCTCCCTCTTAAAAAAATAGTTGTCCTCAAAGCTTTAGATGTGGTTCCCATGTAGCATCCTTTAGTTGCATGTTGTGCCACTGAATTAAGACTTATGTGATGGACTAAGAGGGAAGTTGACGAGTATGCTTATTGAGGATGGCCTCCAAATATGCAATGATGGATCCTTCATTATCCGGTTCTGGTAAAACAATTTGTTCTCTGATGTTGGTTCCAATCACTTGCTGAATGCGAGAAGAAGGAGGAAGTGCCAATTTATAAGCAACAGACCCAATCTTTTGAAGAACTATATATGGACTAGAGATATTTAGAGAGAGCATTTGATTCCCTTTAAGTTTCAAGGAGTATTTCTTGTAAGGCTGTGGACGAAGAAAAACCATGTCACTGACTTGAAAAGTGAGCTTGGAATGGTGCTGATCGACTTGGTGTTTCATGCGGTTTCTAGCCATGTGAAGATTGTCTTGCAGAATGTGAAGAATATGATGTCGGTTTTGAAGAACCATGTCAACTACCTGAACTGGTGAACTGCTGGGAGTGTATGGAAAGAGTGTTGGAGGTGTGTGACCATAAACTACTTCATATGAGGTTATTTCATATGCAGTATGGTAGGAAGTATTGTACCACCATTCAGCAAGAGAGAGGCACTTTTTCGACAAATGTTCTTCTTCATAAGTGAAACAATGAAGACAAGTTTCCCAATAGTTGTTGATGACTTCATTCGGATCATCTATTGGTGGGTGATAAACTGAACTCATATTTAGTTTGGTGTCAAGAAGGAGAAAATATCTTGTGAAAGTTGCGTTGTGGTCTAAGACAATGGAAGAAGGGATTCCATGAAGAAGGAATATCTTGTCCATAAAAATTTATGCGATTGAGGAGGTGCTATGTGGAGTGTTAACACCCAAAAATGGTTCACTGCCTCATCTGCCCCATTACATGGCTCATTTGTCCATTTTCCTACCATATTTCCATAAAAAACCCATAAAACCATGCAAAAAGCCTCCAAAAGGCTTAAAATGCCTCCAAAAGGCCATAAAACCCTCTTTTCAGCTAAAAATATCCAAAATTCCTCCAAAAAAGCAAAAAAAATCCAAAAAGGAAGAAAAAATATTAAATAATGAGGAAATGAGGAAAAAACCCTAAATAGTTGAAACCCTAACCCTAAAACCGCATGGTTTTCAATTATAAATAAGGGGTGGAAACCCCTTATTCCATATCCACAATCACAAGTATCCTGCCTCTGCCAAAATTGCTCGTGAAACCATAGCTCACCATTGAAGCTACTTTCACCGTGAGAGCCCCTTTTGGCCCATTTCCACCATTGGAGAAAGAGAAGAAGCAGCTTGAAGCTCGGAGCTACTGACTCGGATCACCGCAAAGGGCTTCACCAACCTTCACATTGAAGGTCAGATTAATACAAAATTACTATTCACTTTTTACTGTTTTGTTTAATGAACTTATTTAGATTTAATTCTCATTATTGTTTAGCATCTTTTTATTTCAAGTTATAGTTTTTAATTCATATATCATTGAACTGCTACTAAGGAATCCATTGTCCTTAGTAGGTACTCATCCGTACAAGCTAGGGCTAAAACCCTAGCAACAGTTTTGGCGACTCCGCTGGCTTTTTTAGTTATGTTATTTTCCGTTTTTTCCTTTCGGCTGTCGCTTTCGGCCGCCGTCGACCGCGACTTTTAGCCCCATAACCACGTCCCGACCTCGTCTTTTCCTCTTTTAGCCGCGACCCGACCGCGCCTGTCCAGCCCTTAGCTGCGACCCAAACGCGCCTGTTTCGTCCAAACCCGCGGTCCGACCGCCGTTGTCAGCCAGAAAACCGCGATTTGAGCGCGCCTGTTTCATCCAAACCCGTGGTCCCACCGCTGCTGTCATCCAGAAAACCGCAATCTTAGCGCGCCTGTTTCATCCAAACCCACGGTCCGACCGCTGCTATCAACCAAAAAACCGCGATATGAGCGCGCCTGTTTCGTCCAAACCCGCGGTCTGATTGCTGCAATTTTTTGCTCTATTTGACACCAGCCCCTTTGCTGCCATATTTCCTGCACCTGCACAGCCATCTGTCCTACCTGCAGTCCTGCAGCCTTTTCTGCACCATTATTCCTGTTACCTTTTTATAGCATTGTTTTCTAAAAATTTTAGTATTGCTTATTCAGATAATTTTGCATGATAAAACTTTTTAATTGAGTATTATTGATATTTACAAAGTCGCCCTGGCACTTCTTTTCTA